>JAVGWX010000005.1:94551763-94706129 GCA_036924085.1 Ariolimax columbianus | reverse complement strand
ACTTTTACCACTAATATCACTATTACTACTACCAACTACTACCACTATCACTGCTACTACTACCACTACTACTATCATGACTACTACTACTACTACTATTACCGCTGAATTTCGACTTATGAAATGAAGTATTTGATGAAGGTTATCGGTGTTACAAGGAGAGACATAATGCGGAAAGACGACATTCAAAGTACGGTCGGCACTACGTCTTGTGTCGAATATATTTCCAGGCAGAAAATAAGTTAGTTTGGTCATCTGATGGGAATGCAACCTAATCAACTTTCACTGATGGCTTACAACGCTGGCAGATTGGGCTACAGGGCAAGGGGGATAGATGACAGTAAAGTGAGTTTGCAGCGACAAGGGCTCACATTGACCGACGCAACGCACTTGGTGCAAGATAGACGACTGAAGCTCCCCACAACGCTCAATGGCATAAGTGGAAAGAAAACTAAATTCATAACTAACCTGCTCTGCTACTTCTACTATCACTACAACTACTACTCCATTTATTACGATCACATCTATGCTACATTGAAAACACCAGTTACAATGAATATGCTACGGAAGCTACAAATAAGCAATAACTATATTGTCTAAACACATTCATCAGAAAAGTTACTGTAGGTAATAACTAACTATAATTATTTACATCAAAGACACAGATTGTAGGACCATTCAAACTAAAACTTGGAACTAATCAATTACGTGGCACACACACACACACACACACACACACAACAAACACAACACATATACCCTTACATACACTCACACGTTAAACAGAACTCACAACAGTAATCACCAATAATCATTGTTCTCGGCGTGTGTCCGTTTGTCGATCAATGTAGCAAAACAAAATCCAAATGTTGGTCGTTACACCAAAACAAAAACCAAATGTTGGTCGTAATACCAAAACAAAAAACAAATATTGGTCGTAACACCAAAACAGAAATCTAATGTTCGTATTACACCAAAACAAAAACCAAATGTCGGTCTTAACACCAAAACCAAATGTTGGTCGTTAAACCAAAACTGAAACCAAATGTTGGTATTTCATCAAAACAGAAACCAAATGTGTGAATTACACCAAAACAGAAACCAAATGTGTGAATTACACCAAAACAAAAACCAAATGTCGGTCTTAACACCAACACAAATACCAAATGTCAGTCGTACCACCAAAAAAGAAACATAATGTTGGTATTATACCAAAATAGAAACCAAATATCGGTATTAGACCAAAACGAAACCAAATATCGGTATGACACCAAAACAGAAACCAAATGTCGGTATTACACCAAAACAGAAACCAAATGTCGGTATTACACCAAAACAGAAACCACGCTTAAATGAACGAGCCTCCCAAAATGGAACTAAAATATATAATTAGAAACATACAAGTCAAACATAATATGTAAGTGGTCAAGGACATGGCAATTCGACACGACGGGTCCTGGTCTCCTAACCGTACTATTGTATTGTAATTCAAAACAATCACTGACACACCAAAGGGATCCGTTCATCAGCTACACTGGTTGGAT
Source organism: Ariolimax columbianus (assembly GCA_036924085.1). Lineage (NCBI taxonomy): Eukaryota > Metazoa > Mollusca > Gastropoda > Stylommatophora > Arionidae > Ariolimax > Ariolimax columbianus. The sequence goes on along the minus strand of JAVGWX010000005.1, from coordinate 94,704,585 downwards.
GATGGAGGTTCAAAGAATAGAACCACAGTTATATACATATATATGGGATCAAGACGCTGAGCAGCGCATGAGCTGCAGCGGTCAGCGACCCATAGCTGACTGCTGGCGTCAGGCCAGCGAACCAGAGCTGCCAAGACCCTTCTACACCTCCACGCGGTGATCCTGGATAACAGGCTGCAGCAGGGCAGACTGGCTAAGGAGAAGGGATCGAAGAGGGAATGTTAGCCCGGTACTCAAAAAATGCTTGCTGAAGTCGGATGTGTTGGAGCGAAAGGTGCAAATATAGCAGTCAAGCTGTAAACTACGAGACAACGCATTCCGTTATCTTGACTACATTCTGCTACTTAGGCCCATGTCAGGGTTTGGTAGCGGAAGATTGAGAACGAACGAAGCCAAGCTAAGTCATATATATATATATATATATATATATATATATATATATATATATATATATATATATATATATTATATATATATATATATATATATATATATATAAATATATTTCAACCACATGGTTGAAAATGACTACAGAGAGTTGTGCAAAGGACTAGCAAAATCAACATGTTGTTGTTATTGTTTTGAATGCCCACAATCAGAAAGTTACTCATATGTGCGCGCTGAAAAGGGCGTTAAGTGACGGGTTGCAGTAGCTATCTTCACACCACGAGTGTGCTGATGAAGATGGACTGGGGTATTCCAAGCGGTTGGGCTATGCTTAGCTTCATCTGCATGTCGCTCACTACTATAGAGATCACATCGAACCTCACATAGTAAGCCAGACTGTTGTCCTTGGACACAGCCCGTTTCCAGGACGACCAACGAGGAGGTCAGGTGAGGGTCTTGACCAGTATATTTCACCTGACCCTGACTAACATTCTCTGATCAGTGTGTTTTGCCTGAACAGACGTTAGCCTCATGTCCCCCCCCCCCCTCCCACTCATCCACTAAAGATCAACATGTAAGAGAACCCTTAGTGCTACATTCACACTCCCCCCCCCCCCTCCTACTCATCCACTCAAGATCAACATGTAAGATAACCATTAGTGCTACATTCACACTCCTCCCCCCCCCCCGCCCCCAATCCCACTCATCCACTCAAGATCAACATGTAAGATAACCATTAGTGCTACATTCGACAACTATAAATGTTCAGATTCCCGTATCCTATAAACTGGACATAGTTGAGGCCTACACTTTACATTGGAGCGAAACGGTGAATAAATGAATGTACTCTGGCAGAGGCTTCCGGTGAAGCATGGCTCTTAACTCCAATCTGTTCCCAGGGTGGAAAGAGTCAAGCATGTTTGCTTCTTATTTTATTCTTTTTTTGTTGTCAACTACAGCTATTGTTTCAACAGTTCGTGTATTGTAGTGATGACCCACATTACACTCGCCAGCCACCCTCATCTATTTTTTCTACATTTTATGTATTAAACCAAAACCTTGCATTCCATGTAATCATACCATGTAATCATTCCATGTAATCATTCCATGTAATCATGCCATTTCTGAAATTTATCCTTGCAATTTCATTTTTTTTTCTACTATGAGCGTTGTTTTAAGCGAAAAAAAATATTCGAAGTAGTCAATGCAAATAAATAATCCTCGTCATTTGTCGGTCACAGTACCACGTGCTCCTCAATATCCACTTATATCAATACCCATAATTCTTGGGTGGTAAATTTTGAAATCCACATGTTATTGGCACGAGTCCTGAGCTTGAGAAATAATTTTTCTTTCAAAGTTGCTTTACAGTTTTAGATTTTATTTAGAAAACCATTTTTTTTTAGACGTACATTTGAATTCATAATTGAGTTTATATACAATGAATATGTTACCCAACAAATATTTGTTCATATTTGTAAAGACTGAATTGTGCAACAAAGTGAGTGAGCGGGATTGTGAATACAGCAATTGAGTACTAACATTATACATTTTAGAAGATGCTGGACAATTAAGTGCTAAAATTATACATTTCAGAAAAGTTGGACAATTAAGTGCTAAAATTATACATTTCAGAAGATGTTGGACAATTAAGTGCTAAAATTATACATTTTAGAAGAGGCTGGACAATTGATTACTAAAATTTAACATTTTAGAAGAGGCTGGACAATTGGGTGCTAAAATTATAGATTTTAGAAGAGGCTGGACAATTGGGTACTAAAATTATAGATTTTAGAAGATGCTGGACAATTGGGTACTTAAAATTATACATTTTAGAAGAGGCTGGACAATTGGATACTAAAATTATAGATTTTAGAAGATGCTGGACAATTGGGTACTTAAAATTATACATTTTAGAAGAGGCTGGACAATTGGGTACTAAAATTATAGATTTTAGAAGATGCTGGTATTCTCGATCATTTTATACTGAGTTACGCAAGGTTAGATCTATGGCACCCTAACTCGACGAATAAATCATGAAAACCTGAAAGGTTTTTTACACATTAAACATGCAAATATTGCAAATCCAGAATCATTTACGTGTCAGAGACAAATTCATAAATCTGCAGGTATCTGGTTCGTGGGAAGTGGTTTTCTCTCAAAGTTCCATAATAATAAATCTGTTCCATTTCTGACATGTTATTTTGACGTCGGCTAGCATTACAAGCTAGTTGGAAACTGATTGTCGATACTTTAGAGAAAAAAAACGTTAGCTATGTTTAAATGTTATTTCAGTAGAAAAACCCAAAGACAATTATTATATTCGAATTGTAGCTCCGTCAGAATGTATGGTTTCATGGATCATTTGTACGAGCTACACGCTTCGTGTAATAGTAACAGAACAACAGGTACGATATGAGAAGAAAGTTGACAAAATATAAAATACAACCAAAGACCGTTATAATTCGACACTTAAAGTGCAAACACTCAACTGATATTTTCTTTTAGTTAAACCATTTTTTCCCCAATTGTTCCACAATGTAGAGAACATCTTATATAGTACTAGTATTTTACCGAACGATTCCCGAGACAGTAAGTACCATGTCCTTTGCAGAATGTCACTTCTTACGACCGCCAACCTATGTGATTGCTATAAGTCTCTTTGCAAGTGTGTGGCATGGTAGGTTTCCATTACAATCCGTAAGCACAAATTTGTTAATTTAGATTTCTTCTGTTTCCGGTAATGTGTGACAGAGTTACATGAGCCCCAAGAGCCAGGACCAGGGATGTCCGTAATATAACGTTCGAGGTACCCACACATAACATTAGATCACTGTCCGGGAGCTAAAGATAATTTAATTGTCATCGTTCGGGTCCTGTGACGATGCTCGTTTTAAGAGTGTCCTCATCATGTCGCATGTCCTTTACAGAACGTCGTTCTCATGACAGTCTGACCGAAAGACACTCTTTCCCTGGTCAAAACTCTAGCCTCCGCCACAGTCATACACCTGGTTATCTTAGTGCCATCTTCTTGTTCTACCCGTGCCTCTTTTACCTGGCACCATACCTTCCATCACTGTTCTCTCAAGACCATTGTGTCTATTGATGTGACCAAAGTATTTACATTTTCTTGTCAAAATGGAATTAATAAACCAGTTCTCCTCTATGCTCAACTCTTGCTGAATGTTATATATTTGTCTTTTTCTCTGTCTATGGTATTCTGAGGATCTTTTTGTAACATTGTGACTCGAAGGATTCCATTCTTTGTCTAGAAGTTTTGGTAATTGTCCATGATCTGCAGCAATAAGCTGCCACAGGCAAAACACAGTCTCTCAAGACTTTTACTTTTGTCGTTTTCTTGGTGCTCTCTCATAATTTTTAAAGCTGTTCAGTTTCTGCACTGCCATGGCTAGTCTTCTTCTGATTTCTTTCGTGCAGTGACCATTTTTTTGTAAATTCTGGAGCCCAGATATTCAAAATGTGTGAGCTGGTCTATTTCCTTACAACCCACTGTAAATGTTTTGCTGACATCGTGTTTTGTTGGTGATCAAGAGTGTTTAAGAGTGTACCCAGTCAAATTGGATTTCTCACGGTCACCTGTGCTAAAATTGACACGTAGGTGGGAAATCCCTCGACCTTTTAAGTCACATGGAAAGTTAAAGACTTTTGCACCATAATTTAGGGGAAGGTGACATTCCAGAACTAGACAGAGATAAATACATGGACCCAAATGAGGAGAATAATGCATATAAGCGGAGGGATTACGGTATTCGAGAAGAGACCATAGGACAGAATATCACCGAGCAGACAGTAGTGGTTCTGGAACAGAGCTATAACATAAGCTAAAGTCAGTAGTTAGAACAGATAGAAAGAACAGCACAAGACAACAGAGAATCAACATAAGCAGATTCTAGTCACTGAGAGGGAAAATTTTGACCACGCACTTGGTTGAGTCGTAACGACTGCCAACCGAAAACAACACTAATAAGCATTTGACTATGTGTTTTGTCCTGGTGCATGGTCACTGAAACCGTGTCACAGGTGACGTTGACTCCTAATTTTCTGGAGTGGCTATCAACTGCATATAAGTCAGAAGGAGACATATTTTCCTTAAACACGAAGCTATTGTCCGACATCTCATCACAACAATGGTGTTGTTTTTGGTCTGACGCAAACAGTATAAGAACCATTGTCGTCGACAAGAGAACCGCTGCCATCAAAGACGTTATTCCTGTTTGGAGAGCCAACACGGTGCAAGAACCGCTGCATTTATCCCAGAGTTCCTCACTTGAAGACGAGACAGGATAAGAGAGACTCAGACGCTACAGGAGCCCAGGGGTAGTACAGAAGGCCACCAGACGAGGGAGGAACAGAAGATTAGCAACGGACAATAACCAGTTAGCTAGATAGTTAGTTTTTGTCAACTCTAGTAAGATAAGACTGTTGTAAAGTAGTATTAACATTAACTAGGACTGACTAAAGTGATAGTACTGATATGTAATTTAGTACAAGAGGAAGACCTGTGCTACTTGCACGAATGTCTTGATTGCATGATAATAGGTTTCACGCACTATATTATTCTGCATAATACGATTGGTGTTTGAGAACATAAACATTCATATTTTATAGTTGCAGTTCCAATCAATTTAAAAGTTTTATAATTCGAGTTGTGAATTAAAGAGTGATAGTTGTAAGAATGAAAGTAAATAAGAGAATAACTTATCACATGTGGTGTAAATTCATTGTCAGTTCTCCGTGTCAGTATTTGCCGGTAAACAAAATTCTTCGAGCAGTCGAAACTCTTGAAGCGAGACACAGACCTGTTATTGTTTTTGAGAAGATAATTCTCTAAGTTGTGTAATTTACTTTGGTCGCTGCCTTTAAATTATACGTAAAATATAGAGAAATGATCGTATGTCCACAGTTCATTAAGGGAATGCCAAAAGATATTAAGGCTGCATTGATCTACAAATCGGTCATAGAATGTTCAGTTTTTAAAAATGTCAACTAGATATATTTTGTTCCGTTCGAGAGTTTTTATCAACAGACGCATACATATATATATATCATCATGTAGCATGCCCTTTACAGAACATATGTATACATACAAACATTGCGTTTCAGAGTATTAGATATGATTACATTAGAGATAATATCAGACTACCTCTTTAAAAGTATATATTGCAACAAATAAATACTACCCCTTGAAAAGTATATATTAGGGCAAATGTAAACTACCTGTTATAGAGTATGTAATGCGTTTCCAATATTATATCCTTTGTTAATCCTTGTCCCATAATAAAATGTCAATCACGTTGCGGAACTCCGAATCGATAGCGTGGAACGATGCGACCCATCTTTGCTGGATTTGAGACCTTGTGGTGTTGAAGGACGATCCACTATTGTGACATTTACTTGACATATATGAAAAAAGGTGAATGAAGATGATGATGATGATGTTTAACAGCTACGAAACAGTTACAAGTTTCTGAACCAGGGATCGGGGGTCAATGGCTCTAGGACACTAGCCAAGCCAAGGCTCACATCAGGTTCACGGTAAATATGCTGATCAAGACTCCACCTATTCAGGGTAGAGTGAAACATGGTGAACAAAACTCTATCTCGCCATGGTCAGCATGGTCAGGTGAGAGGTACTGACCAAGACTCCATCTCGTCAGGGTCAGGTGAAACATACAGACCAAGACTCCATCACGTTAGGGTCAGGTGAAACATGCTGACCACAACTCCTTTTCGTCAGGGTTAGGTATTGATCGAAGCTTCTCGTGCTGAGTTAACTCATGACGTCGTTTCTGTGGTAGCGAGTTACAGTTGATCTTTTTACATCTCAAGGCGTATTTGTGAAGGCGTACGGGGGTTCTCCAGGCTACAGTGCAATTTTAGGCACCACAGTAATCTCATCGCTAAGGAGATTGTGGTGTTGATCCCCAGTTTTTTTACCAGGTTGCTGTGACAGAGTCTATTTTAAGGAGCACCAACTAAAACGTGAGGTGTTGTCTTGATCAGTATGTTTTACCTGAGCTCCATTTCTCCTCGATTCCCAAAGTAATGTAACACCCTACAGTTTACACTCACTCCGTTGTTTTTATAATAGTCGACCAGTGCCAGCGAAGATAGGGACAGCATGAGACTTGTTCTTCGAGATGTCTTTTCATACGCCTAAAGTAACAAATTCTGGCATGCCAGACTTTGCCGCATCCGGGACACGCTAGTGAGACGACGACTGTCGCTTCGTTGTGCATTCTGCTTGCTTTCTTTGAGCCGTCGCGATGGATTTTCGCTCTGCGATCTGAATACCTTTTATTATATTAACACATCAGGCAGAGTGGTTATGTCGATGCGACTCCCCAGAGGTGATATCAATGTTGAAGCTTTCCAGGGATATTCAAGGAGTCTCAGTATCGTTTCTTCTGTTTCTCTAACGAATGGCATCCTGTTCTGGCCTCACCGTACAACAACTGCTCCAGAATGCTCTCATCTGGCATTCGAACAACATGCCCTATTCAGCTAGTCTGAGCTTTTGAACTGTATGTATTCTCATCATGTTAGATCAGCTAAGAATTTCAGTTGAAAATTTTGACCTGCCACCCGACCATTAGCAGCTTATGCAAACAAAACATAGGAAAACGATTTCGCTGTTTGTCATGTCTCCTGTACACTATCCATGTTTTTCAGGCATGCAGCAGAGTGGTTAACACTACAGCATGATACACTTTTACCTTGATGGCGATATTGTTGCCCTTTCTGTTCAAGACGTATATTGTTTGCCTCCCAAACACAGAGCTCGCTCGCCTTTACAATCCTGCTGTTGAGAACCAAGATGTGGTTCTCTTGAGAGGGGTCTGCCTAGGTAGGTCTCTTAAAGGGTGGGTGGAGGGGGCTGCCTGGGTAGGTCTCTTAAAGGGGGGGGGGGGGTCTGCCTAGGTAGGTCTCTTAAGGGGGGGGGAGCTGCCTAGGTAGGTCTCTTAAGGCGAGGGGGGGTCTGCCTAGGTAGGTCTCTTATGGGGGGGGGGGTCTGCCTAGGTAGGTCTCTTAAAGGGGTGGGAGTGTCTGCCTAGGTAGGTCTCTTAAGCGAGGGGATGAGGTCTGCCTAGGTAGGTCTCTTAAGGGAGGGGGGGGGGGGGGTCTGCCTAAGTAGGTCTCTTAAGGGGGGGGGGGTCTGACTAGGTAGGTTTTTTAAGGGGGGTGGGGGGGGTCTGCCTAGGTAGGTCTCTTAAGGGAGGGGGGGGGAGGGTCTCTCCCTAGGTAGGTTCAAATGCCGATGGACGCTGGTTCTGTACATAAAGTTTTGTTCAATGTACGACTCCTCGTGATAAGGCTGGAAGAATAACGCAGTTTTTCTAGTGTTGATCACATAACCAAAATTACTGCATGGAACCGAAAACTCCGTCATGGTGGACTACATTTCTTGTTCTAAGCAGGTGTTAAGGCCGCAGTCGTCAGTGAAGAGGAGATCCAAGATCGTGGCTTCAAGATTTCAGGTATCTCGGATTGAGCAGCTGACCTCGCGTCATATATCTGATGCGTATGTAGTTGCTGCGCCATGTACAGCATTGATGCAAAGACCATGCTAAAGATTGTCGGTGCCAGCACACATCCCTGTTTGGCACCGTTGGTAACTGGGAAAGCTACAGGCAAAATATCTTCTCAGCAATGCCAACATGAAACTGGCGGACAACCACAACGAATCTACCGGTACAACCTAACGTTGCCCCAATCTTGTACACACACTGTGTGACTACAGTCTAGCTACCAAAGTTAGGCATCAACGCTTGGATACCTGTAGAGGAAAGTGCTGAAATACTTTGCTTTGCACTGTCGCGAAGATACTTGTTATTTGATTGATCAGAACAAAAATGTACTTTTACACCTTGCCTGTTATTTCACACGAATTATTACCAGGACAAATAAATAGCTGACGTCATTATCGGGCCACAAAGAAGTCATTAATTTGTTGCAGTTATCAGCGTTAGCGCACGATAAAAGACGTCATAAATCTATTACAGTTATCAGGTTTGTGAAAGCTTCTTTTCTTAGAATGTTAGAAATAAACAAAGAACGAAAGACAAAGTAGGCCCTCTCATAGATAGCAGAGGAAAAATAATAAGTCTTCACAAATGAGGACTGCTCCAAGATCCCAGAGCCTATAGATAATTTTCCAAAGAGACATGGATACAGCGGGATTAAGATCAATCTGTATTACAGAGGAAATGGTTTTTACGAAATTGTACGGGATGAAAGTGGATAAATGTCCAGGTCAAGATGGTATTCATCCAAAAGTGCTGTTTGAAATTATAGACCAACTAGCAAAACCATTGGCTATATTATGTTCCCAATCACTTGCAAAAGGGATTGTTCCACGGGATTAGAAAGATGCAGGAGTGATCCCCTTCTTCAAAAAGGAAAAAAGGATCAGATCCAGCAAATTATAGACCATTGAGTTTAACGAGCATAGTCTGTAAATTGTTAGAGTCAATAATCAAAGAAAACATTGTAATGCATTTAGACAAGTTTAATCTAAGCAGCAATAGTCAGCATGGGTTTACTAGAGGGAGATCATGCTTAACAAATCTATTAGAATTCATGGAAGAGGTTACTAAAATGATAGATAAAGGGGAGTCAGTGGATGTTATTTATCTAGATTTTGCAAAGGCGTCTGATAGAATACCTCATCAAAGATTATTTAGAAAGTTAAAATTTCATGTAATAGGTGGGGTAGTTGCCAAATGGATTGCAAATTGGTTAACGGGAAAAAGGCAGAGAGTTGGCATAAATAAGGAGTACTCTGAGTGGTGTGAAGTGAAAAGTGGAGTGCCACAGGGCTCGGTTTTGGGACCAATTTTGTTCTTGATATATATAAATGATTTGGACATTGATATGAGATCCAAGATTGCTAAATTTGCTGATGACACAAAACTATGCAGTAGTGTCTCATCTAAAGCGGAAATGGATATATTGAGGTCGGATTAAGATAAAATTCGAGAATGGTCTGTAAATTGGCAAGTGGGGTTTAATGTAGATAAATGTTCAGTCATCCACATGGGTGGATCCAATATGGAACATAATTACAGAATGGAAGAGAAAAATATTAGAAAGATTGATAAAGAAAGGGACCTAGGGGTTATAATAGATCATACAGGAAATAGGAGTGAGCAAGTCCAGGTAGCAGTGAAGAAGGCAAATGCAATGTTAGGTATGATAAAAAGAAATATTAAACATAGGAGCAAGGAAGTGATAGTCAAACTGTATAAAGCTTTAGTTAGACCTAGATTGGAGTACTGTGTACAAGTGTGGAGTCCTTATCGTAGAGGGGACATAAACATGCTGGAAAGGATCCAAAAAATAACGACAAAGCTGATAGTGGGATTTCAGAATTTCAGATATGAGAAAAGACTCAGAAAAATCGGCCTACAGTGTCTAGAACAGAGAAGAATTCGAGATGACCTAATTCAGGTTTATAAGATAATCAAATGAACAGATAAATTAGACTATAACAACTATATATAGACTATAACAAGGAAATAGTGGAGGCAGGGACAATCAATGCATTTAAGAATAAATCGGATGCACATAACTTTTAGAGCAAGGTAATGCAAATGAAATTGGTTGTACGCAGAGTCTTCTAAACCAGTATAAAGACGTTAAGTTAAGTTAAGTTGACCTACAGTAAAAGACACCACTAATATTTTGCATTTATCAGCTTCGGCTCACAATATAAAAGAAACCATTAATCAATTGCAGTTATCAGCTTTGTCTCACGATAAAAGACACCATTAATATATTGCAGTTATCGGCGTTGGTCATTGATTTTTTTTAATGTTTTGTTTAAAAACTCAATGCGACTTTTTCCCATTGCTGGAGTAGTCGTGGGGTAATTAGACTGATGACTAGCGGTCGTTTCGCCACTGCCGTCGCCACGTCGTGTGCTAGCTATGTTTATGTCCATGATAAAAGACATCATTAATCTATTGCATTTATCAGCTTTGGCTCACAATATACACCATTAATGTATTGCATTTATCAGCTGTGGCTCACAATATATAAGAAACATCATTAATATTTTGTATTTATCAGCGTTGGCTCAAAATATAAAAGACATCATCAATCTATTGCATTTATCAGCTTTAGCTCACAATATAAAAGACACCGTGAATCAATTGCAGTTATCAGCATAAGCTAAAAATATAAAAGACACCATTAATCTATTTCAGTTATCAGCGCTGGCTAACAATATTAATATGTAGCAATTAGCTGCGTTGGGCCACGATAAAAGACATGATAAATCTCTTGTAGTTATCAGCATTTTCTCAACGATAAAAGAAGCAGTATCCAAATATTTATGTAACGTGGAATTATACAGCACGTTCGGCTTGTTGAGAATAATCATATCGCGGCAAATCGCCAAGATAGTTGGAGATGCAATCAGGGGTACAGTCATAATGACATCCTTGTTCACAGATGGGCGTGGCAGCATTCATGGCATCTTACATATACGGATAGTTCTCTTAAGTTACTGCTAGTCTGTAAATCTGATATGAATATAGGAATGAAAGCAGTCAAAACTTGGAATAAATACTTTCGTGAGGTATATGCAAATACACTCATTACCACTCGTCTTATTGTTGCCAGACCAACTACCATCGTGGAAATAGATGAAAATATGTTAGACAACTGTCGTCACAAGTTTCAGCGCGCTGCACCTTCTCCAGTGTGGGCCAGGATCTAAGATCCTGCGAACTTGTTCTCATAGAACATTCACCAGGAGGGATTCAAAACGTCGGTAAAAGCTGCTTTGAGAAAAGAAAACAACGTCAAGTCTACGGCATCCCATAAAGATCATTTAACAGAAAACGTTACGCGTGATCCTCCGACAACAACTAGCATGATAGTCGACTTCTCTCACAGAATATGTTACTCGTCATTGCCCGATAACAACTAGCATGATAGTCGACTTCTCTCACAGAATATGTTACTCGTCATTGCCCGATAACAACTAGCATGATAGTCGACTTCTCTCACAGAATATGTTACTCGTCATTGCCCGATAACAACTAGCATGATAGTCGACTTCTCTCACAGAATATGTTACTCGTCATTGCCCGATAACAACTAGCATGATAGTCGACTTCTCTCACAGAATATGTTACTCGTCATTGCCCGATAACAACTAGCATGATAGTCGACTTCTCTCACAGAATATGTTACTCGTCATTGCCCGATAACAACTAGCATGATAGTCGACTTCTCTCACAGAATATGTTACTCGTCATTGCCCGATAACAACTAGCATGATAGTCGACTTCTCTCACAGAATATGTTACTCGTCATTGCCCGATAACAACTAGCATGATAGTCGACTTCTCTCACAGAATATGTTACTCGTCATTGCCCGATAACAACTAACATGATAGTCGACTTCTCTCACAGAATATGTTACTCGTCATTGCCCGATAACAACTAACATGATAGTCGACTTCTCTCACAGAATATGTTACTCGTCATTGCCCGATAACAACTAGCATGATAGTCGACTTCTCTCACAGAAAACGTTACGCGTCATCCCTCGACAACAACTAGCATGATAGTCGACTTCTATCACTGACTAAAAAAACACGTAACTGTTCCGGGACTTGGCACACAAATTACCAGATTGACTTAAGTACTATTTAATCAATATCTACCGAGTGAAATGTTGACTGTCAAATACTGGACGTTTCTGGGAGACATTATGCCACTTCAACATACTTCGTACAGCTCTAATGGTTCACTGGGCCTGGCTTGTTTAAAGTTGGATGAGTATACCATTGGCAGAATTAAGCAGCCATCACTTACAGAAGAGGCTCCACCATGTGTATTAGGTACATATGTTAGCTCTATTCCTCTTGTATTGGTCTGAGCTTTGCGTTGTGGTCTTCGTTCAAGTCCAGTAGAAAAGACGATAGCTTTGCCAGGAGAAATATCTCTGACAACTAACAACTAATGGCTTGTAGGTTGACTTGAGGCAACAAAAGGTTAGGGAAGCCAATTCTAACAAGTACCTGTGGAAGACGGATGCACTTGTCTACTGATGGCAGAACACGGTACAGCCCAACCTATCTCATAAAGACAACCACCGACACTTTGTAGGAGCCATTGATGTGCATCTCTAATGGCGAACCAACTTCACTTATGAAGGCAATCCCAGACATTACTTTGTTGGAGCCTTGGATGTGCATCTCTGATGGCGAACCAACCCACATTATGGAGACAACCACAGATATTACTTTGTTGGAGTTATTGACGTGATGTATGATGGCAAAAAATCAACAAGAAGTAGATTTCTGAGTGACCATTTTTTGCAATCTGTTATGTAGAACTTCATACAGGTCCATAAGGGCGTAGTTTCTTTGAGCCAAGAATTAATTGCATATTTAACTGTAGTTCTCGCAGCATGCTTCTTGTACACACTCTCACTCGGTCTTTTGGAAATTTGTGTTCGTTTTTTTATTTTGTTATATCCCATGCTTGCTTTACGCCACATTTAAAGATTCAGAAGTCTATGAATTGGTGTTTCATTGGTTACAACACCAACATCTAAGAGGTGATCCTTAATTGAGTTATGCATGTTCTGCTTCTCCATTCCACGTCTGTTCTGTTGCAATGTCATTTGTAACTTCTGGAAGCACACAATATTTAGCTGATCCATAAAGTGTGACTTTACAAAGCAAGGGTTAGCACTCATCAGCTACTCCAACTGTACACTGATCTGCATCAGTCACTAGGCAGTTCTTGAGTCACAGGCTCGTTAGAGCTATCGTTTCTCTCTTTCTCTTCTTCCTTCTCCTGTTCCTCTTCTTGCATTTGTTCATTGATTTTCACATCGTCAGACGAGTTCAGGTGATGAACTAAACCGTTTTAAAGAAGCCCTCATTGTTACTCAGTACAATTAGAGTTTAGTGTTGAGCGGCCAGCATTCTGTATTTAGGATAGGGCCATCAAAGACGCTCTACATTTTGTTCTCTCAGTCCGCTCGTGCACAGTGGTGACGCAGACAGACGAAGCCCGCTCAAGGGTGTGGTTGTTGTTCTCGTGTTGATTCTGGTGTCTTCTACGAGTCTGGATAGTTTTGTGTTAAAAAGTATGTGTTCGCTTCCTTTTTTTTCACCTTCTCATCTCATTTTTATGATCATGTTTTCTCTGTCATTCCCAAGTACGCCAAAATGGCACGGTAACCGCTGAAATATGGTTCGTTTACTGGCAGCTACCCTACTCGATCCATTCCTCAGATGTGGGAGTTTACAGTCAGCTACCCTACTCAGTTCATTCCGCAGATGTGGAATAGACTGACTGATGAAGATAGACTGATGAAGTTCTGAAATGTTGTGTATGATATTTACAACTTGTTCTTGAGATTGAATCGCAGCGTGTCTCCCATAGTACGAGTGAGATGTCAGTGGTGCAAACCCGTACTGCAGTGTGTCTCCCATAGTACTAATGAGATGTCAGTGGTGCAAACCCGTACGGCAGCGTGTCTCCCCTAGTACGAGTGAGGTGTCAGTGGTGCAAACCCGTACTGCAGCGTGTCTCTCATAGTACGAGTGAGATATCAGTGGTGCAAACCCGTACTGCAGTGTGTCTCCCATAGTACGAATGAGATGTCAGTGATGCAAACCCGTACTGCATTGTGTCTCCCATAGTACGAGTGAGATGTCAGTGGTGCAAACCCGTACTGCAGCGTGTCTCCCATAGTACGAGTGAGATGTCGGTGGTGCAAACCCGTACTGCAGCGTGTCTCCCATAGTACGAGTGAGATGTCAGTGGTGCAAACCCGTACTGTAGTGTGTCTCCCATAGTACGAGAAATATACCGATAGTGCTGAGACTTTCATTATAACAAACAAACTTGTCACAGCATAACAGTCACATCACGCCCCCGTGCTCGTAGCCGCAAATATGTGCCGGACTCTGTTATTTATGAACGAAGAATTTCTGAAGCCACCTACAATTGCGTCTAATGCACCTTATCTCCAACGTTAGATCCGGCTATGAACCTGTTTACATCACAAACTGAGATCGCTAACTTCATCTTAACTTACCTTAACTTGGTCTTTCTACTGGCTTAGAAGACTCTGAAAAGTCTTCATACTAATAGTTTCATTTACATTTCCTTGATGTACAAATATCTATGCATCCAATATATTCGTGAATGCATTAATTGACCATGCCTCCACTATTTTCTGTAGCAACGCATTCCAATCATTCACCACTCTCTGACTAAAAAATCCTATCCTGGTATATAATCGGGACCTATCTTTAATTAATTTGTGACTGTATCCTTTTGTTCTTGTTGACCACCGTTTGTTTAAAACCTTGTTATAGTCAAATGTATCCGTTCCTTTGATTATCTTTTAAATCTGTATTGAGTCACCTCGAATTCTTCAATTTTTTAGACACTGTAGACCGGTTTATCTGCGTCTTTCCTCATTACTGTAATTCTGGAATTCCACTATCAGTCTTGTCGCTCTTGTGTGTATCATTTCCAGCATGTTTATCTCCCCTCTACGATAAGAACGTCACACCTGTACACATTACTCCACACTTGTACACAGTACTTCACACCTGTATACAGTACTCCCCACCTGTACACAGTATTCCAATCTAGGTCTAGCTGATGCTTTACACAGGTATGACAATCACTTCCTTGCCCTTGTGTTTAACATGTCTTTTTATAATACCTAACATTGCATTTGCCTTTTTTACTGCTAAGGGGACTTGCTCATTCACTTTACCTGTTTGATCTATTATAAGCCCAAGATCTGTTTCCTTTTCTATCATTCTAATATTGTTCTCTCCCATTATGTAATTATGTTCCATATTGGATCTACCCATGTGGATGACTGTGCGTTTATCTACATTAAACTCTATTTGCCAGCTCTCAGAGAATTCATGAATTTGATCTAAATCCGATCACAATATATCCACGTCTGCATTAGATGAAGTCATCCCTCATGCTTGTCCCGAAAATGACGAAGAATGCCGTTCCAGGATTGGTCTTTACATACATAAGAGAACACATCTCGCAGCAAAATTCTGATGCTGTCGCATCTTCCCCTGTGATTGAAAACTACTTTGGTTATTTATATTCATTTACACTTTATTTTAATCCTCATTCCCGCCACAGCCTCGACTATTTTAATCGTGACCAGCCTATTGACTCTATTCACGTCACAAACTCGTACACTATTGAGAAACACTTCATCTTGATCGACAGTATCCTCTAAAGGACTCTATCCGCATCACACTCTTACTTCATATCCAATAACCGGGGACGGTGTGGCCTAGTGGTTCAGTGGCACGGCTCACAATCAGAAGGTTCTGGGTTCGATCCCCATTACAGCACCGAGGAAGCAAACTCTTAGAAAATGCAGGAGGAAGCAGACCCTTACATAAAATGAATGCTGAAGTCGGATGCACTGGGCCGACAGGCGCAAAATTAAAACCACAGTGCAACGCACACCGCATTGGGGATTAGAGAAATAAGGCGAACGCAACAACAAACCAAAAAAAATATACAATAATCACGTTGAGGGTAACCAGAACAAAACGATTACCCTACACTACCACTGGGTAACCTGATCGTTAATCATCAATTAATTTCCTTTATATATTGCATACCTTTTCAAGTTTGATTATCAATATTTGAGCTATATTTGTTCCAGTTTCACGGTGCATTCATCTAAAGGCAGAAAATCGGTATATCTTTGTTGGACACTTGGGGACGCTGCAGCAACTTCAGTGCAGAGGCCAGGGCCGTGAGACAAGTAGCTGAAACCCTTATAGAACACCAGCAATTGGCAGAAAAGCACGTGGTGTTGTCACATACCCTGTCTCAGTGTTGATGGCTCTCAATAACCAGCACACAAATGAACTCGCGTGTTTCCAGTGGTTCATAAAAAAGCATAATCCAGGGGATACAGAAGCCCACTGCAACATTTCAGTGGATACCAGCAGTTTACTGCAACATTCCAGTGGATACCAGTAGCTCATTGCAACATTCCTGGCAACGAGAAGGTGGACAGGTTCGCCAGAGAGGGAGGAATCAAACAGCAGCCACATAGGATAAGACAAAGGCAGCCATCGTGGCCACGTACAGAGCAAAATGAAAAAAGACCACCCTGGTCACATAGAAAACGGTGCTTACCTCCAACTCTCCAGGCGAGATCATGTGATCATTCTTCGGCTACGCACAGGTCACAACGGACTGAGATGTCATCTCTAGAATAAGTTCAAGATTGACACTCATGATCGTTGTAGGTGCGGCACAGTCCATACGACAGAAGATCATATTTTGCAGTCCTGTCCATCGTATATCGATAAAAGAAGTAATATTTGGTAACAGCCAATGTCCTTCCACAAGAAGGTGTACGGAGCAAGTGCACGCAGTCTCAAGTCGACTCGTTAGAGTCATTCGTTAGAGTCATTCGTTAGAGTCATTCGTTAGAGTCATTCGTTAGTCATTGAACTTGAGGTCTTTCTTTTTTTTCTTTTTCTTTTGCCGTCTTATTTCGCTATTCTCCAAGGCGGTGTGCACTATGTTTTTACTTTGCGCCTCTCGGCCCAGTGCATCCGATTTCGGCAGTCATTTTATGTAAGGGTTTGCTTCCTTCCGCATTTTCTAAGTGTTTGCTTCCCAGGGATAACGGCCGATGCTGTGATGGGAAGCGAACCCAGCACCTTCTGGTTGTGAGCCGTGTCACGTAATCACCAGCCCACGACGTCCCATAAGCTGAGGTCTGAACACGAACGAAGAAGAAGATATTTTCGTTATTGTATGTCTGGATTTTTCCATCCACTTTGAATATTTTTTACGTATACTCGTTCTCGGAAATCGTTATAACTAGTATATAAATATATTTCTAACATTTCAGACTTCATCAAGGCCGACAGTAAGTTCTGGAACTGTATTTACTTTGACAATGATGGACGCGTGAGGAATGCAACATCTGGTTATCTCATTGAAAGGCTACAATAAACGGTTTCTAAAACGGCAAACCAGGTGTGCTCATCACCTCCTTGAACAAATCGAAACATCATCGCAAGTTATTCCTCACTTTCACCTGTCCATGAGTGATAGAAATCTATAGGCAAAGCGATTTCAAGGAGGAGCAATCTAATCGTCAGAAGTAATTCCCCCCCCCCCCCCGCCCCACCTCCCTAATTCTCCCCACAATTGATCGAGCACGTGTTTTGTCCCTTTAAGCTACTCGACATTCTAAGGAGCTCCCAAGTGTCCTCCAGTTTTTGAGGGTTTTTTTTCCCCTTGATACATTTTTCGTTGGCGCATTCCGAAGCTAAAAGTGAGGATTACACACACACAACGTTCCGCTTGTCAGATATGTGTCTCATCCAGTCCGTCAACTTCTGGTCATGATGAAATTAGAATTCAAGAAGTGTACAGACTTACTCCCTGACATTCCATTGTCCATAACATTTGCCTCAGAACCACCCTGTCTCTTGGGATGATGGAATGGACATTTTAGAAGTATGCAAAAATACTCTCCGACATTCCATTGTCCATTGCATTTGCTCCACAACCACCCTGTCACTTGGGATGAACGTTCTTGATATACGAGTCACAGGAAAACAATAACTTCAAAAGTGCATACTTTGTAATGCAAAAATAATCAAGTTATTCTTTGTACTCCCCCTCGCATATAAACGTCCCACGTCCCATTGGACACGATTCTAGCTGGTAGCGAGCAGAACACTAGCATTGTAGATGTTTTCAAACTGACCAGGTGACATTCCAATGCCATTTAAGGCTGTTCCTCAACCAGCTCCAGGTGTTGTCAGTTACAGCAAGGAAGTCCATTGATATTGTTATTGTCTGTCCTTTCCTGTCAAATTGCACTAGGTTACGTTGGCTAAGCCACCCATTATGAAAGCTCCAAGCCAGTAACAATGAGCAGTCGTCGTGGAACCCAGAGCGAAACAGAGACCAAAAAAAGATCAAAAACACTTTGTGACGAGGATTAGATAAACATGGAGAAGTTTAAAAGAAGAAGAAGAAGAAGAAGAAGAAGGAAGAAGAAGAAGAAGAAGAACAAGAAGAAGAACAAGAAGAACAAGAAGAAGAAGAAGAAGAAGAACAAGAAGAAGAAGAACAAGAAGAACAAGAAGAAGAAGAAGAAGAAGAACAAGAAGAAGAAGAACAAGAACAAGAAGAAGAAGAACAAGAACAAGAACAAGAAGAAGAAGGAAGAAGAAGAAGAACAAGAACAAGAACAAGAAGAAGAAGAACAAGAAGAACAAGAAGAAGAAGAACAAGAACAAGAAGAAGAACAAGAAGAAGAAGAACAAGAACAAGAACAAGAACAAGAACAAGAAGAAGAAGAAGAAGAAGAAGAACAAGAACAAGAACAAGAACAAGAAGAACAAGAACAAGAAGAAGAAGAACAAGAAGAAGAAGAACAAGAACAAGAACAAGAAGAACAAGAAGAAGAAGAACAAGAAGAAGAAGAACAAGAAGAAGAACAAGAAGAACAAGAACAAGAAGAAGAAGAACAAGAAGAAGAACAAGAACAAGAAGAAGAACAAGAAGAACAAGAACAAGTAGAAGAACAAGAGCAAGAAGAAAAAGAAGGAGAAGAAGAAGAATAAGAAGAAGAAAGAGAAGACGAAGAAGGAGATCGTATGCAGGTGCATTTAGGAAACTTCTTGCGTTTACTTATGTAGTGTGACTATGACTATTAACCTTCTGTGAAGTTTTCTGATGCAGTAGGCTCTCAAATACATGGTAACAATAAAATACCATGTATAGTTAACCTCTCAGGATTAGCGAGACAGAGAAAGCCCTAAACAGCCTTCAAGTGGCGACTCTTGAAACAGACTGTGTCCTTGATGAGAGAATGTGGAGCGAAGAGGGAAGGCAACTCTAGCATATAAATGTGCCGATGCTGAAATCGATCTATCGAACCGAAAGGTACAGATATCGCAGCTTTGCTATAAACTATGACACACTATAACAAAAACGTTTTTTCTCAGGCCAAGCGACGAAGAAGAATAGAAAGAAAATGAAATGGACTGACGCAAATGTGTCGCGCCGAAAGGCATATATTTGATATCTAAAATGTATATTGTAGTTTCTAGTAAACCACATGCTATATATGGCATTCTTTCTCATTGCTGAAGTCAAAGGGATGATGTTTAGAGGTGAGAAATAAAAGCCGCTTGCCGCTTGGTCGTTTTTTATTTTACCTCAATTAGAAACAACGAATGCCTTACCGAGAGTTTGAGAGTACGTCCTCGGACCAAGATCTAAAGCTCTCGGCCACCCACTCCTCAATATGATAACGGTAGGTCCATACTTTACTAGTGTAGCAGACCCTCTGCTGCCGTGATCGAACTTAGACCATTCTCACACTCATCCACATCATCATGACCATACTCAGTAAATGACATATCACACAGCAGGTGGCATATTTATTATATCATACTCATATCATAGAATGAGTAGAGAAATTACAAACACAATATAATGCATATCTTAACTAAACATTCTACTAAAACGGGAATTGTAAGCATTAGCTATTGATGGAATTCCCAACGATCTAAAAACCCAGTTCTATTGCCTTGCAATTACATCACACACACATCGCCTTAACTGCGTCTTCAACACACCTTATCAAATACTCTTCCTCACAGAAATCCCCTCAGGCGGGCGATCTCGACATACTCGTTCACAATGTGTCCTTGCTTACAAACACACTTTCAGATTATCCATTAATGCAAAACTCACACACCTATTTGAGCGATCCTGTTCTATCACTAAACATTCGTCCAACAGTCTATCAATCGCTCCTCTACCTAAGTCGGTGAGTTAAACATACTATCTACATTCAGTCTCTCTCTCTCTTCCATACAGCCTCTCTCTCTCTCCAGCCTCTCCATCTCTCCTCCAGCCCCTCGAGCTAAACTTTGTCTCGAGTTATATATCCTCAAGCCAGGCCAGAGCTTGACCAATCGATCTCAGGTATGGTCATCTTCAATCCCAATTGGAACGAAACACTTTGCACACCTGTCACTCATTCTCTCGCAGCAAGCCCCGTTGCCAATTTCGTCTGTCAATCAATCTCCCCCTACCAAAATCGGAAGGCCAGTGGTCAGTTTCTACCTGTCCACATTCCTTAACCCAACTCTGTTCTCCTTTGCTGAGACAGTGAGTGACCTTGACATGCATTCATGTAGCTTTAAGCTTTAACATGTTCAGGCATCCTAAACTCCCCTTGCTCCGGCGGGAACTGTTACACTAGTATCACAAAGCGGCAGGCCTCGAGTATCTTCGGACGTAGTGCTTTGTAACGAACGATAAACAAGATTTCATTAGTGGATGTCAACTGTCTTTGAAGGCTCGCACGCACTATATCACCAAACTGATTACGTCTACATAAAAATGTTTCTTCGCTGAGAATACGTTAAACTGGTAACAAACAACATAACATATACTACTGTCGGAGATGAAGTGCAAGCTACTCCATTGTATTAGGTCTCCCATTATGTAGATCGAGTAACTTAACTTAACTTAACTTCATTATTCTGGTCTACAGCGGTCTACTGGTCATTATCCGCTCTACAGCGCCTGTTTAAAAAAAGTAAAGATCCCGTCACGCCCATATTATTTTGTAACCCACGGCACTTAGTGGACGATGTGGTCACACCAGCTCATTTACTTCCCGGACTGAACCCATTTAAGGCCGGGTCGACCCGGGAGCCATTGCGGTAAGAAAAAACATTTCCGCTTCAACCGGGAATGAACCCACGACCACTCAGATGCGAAGCCAGAGCGCTAACTACTGCGCTACGCAGCTCCCTACATAGAGCCTGTAGACAACCAGTTTATTCCAGTCCACCGATACTGAAAATACTGTAAGTACCCAATTAATTTGTAAATGCATTCACTGACTCTGCCTCCACCACATCATGTGGCAAAGCATTTCAAGAATTCACCACTCTCTGACTAACAAAATATTTCCTAATATCTAATCTCGACCTGTCATTCAATAATTTGTACCTGTGCCGTCTTGTTTTTTGTAGCCGGTCGTACTTTGAACATTTTGGTATAATCTATTCTATCTTTAGTCTATCTAACCATTTCCATTTATTAATTTGTTAATTTGTATTAAGTCACCTCGAATTCTTCTTTGTTCTAGACACTGAAGACAAAATTTTGTTATTAGTCTTTCCTCATAACTATCATTCTGAAGCCTCGAGATCATTTGTCTCGTTTTCTTTCCATCCTTTCCAGCATGTTTATATCCACTCTATGATATGGATACTTTCAACCTAAAGATCACAGGGTCGTTGTACCGTCGTTGAAATATCCACCGACACACATGGATTTCCAACGACCGAAAAACCAGGAAAGAAATCGACCATATCCTGGTGAGATGTCAACCGGGTGATCTCCTGCCGTGTCCTTCGAGGAGCGCAGGCCCCACCTAACACTGATCACCGCCTGCTGACAGAGATGTTCTCCATCAGTCCATATCCCTATTTCAAACAGGCGCAGCCCCAGAAGAATAATATCCAGCTTCTCAAACTCGACTCGAGTACTGCCGAGAAATACCTCGATGCTGTCAGGTATCCCCTCGCGGCTGCTGACTCCCTCCCAGATGACCCGGAGACAACATGGACTACTATAATTAACGCCATTTGCGATGCGACCAAGTTTATCAAGAGATCACAACAACCGAAACGTCAACTGTGGCTCTCTGACACCACACACGACATAATACTCCAAAAGAAAGCTGCCAGGCTCATCGATGACTTTGTTGAACGCCAATGGCAACAAAGCACTTCCCGGGCAGCGGCAAGAGTCGACAGGGAACGTTTCTTCAGTGACATTACTGATTCTGTCGAAGTTGGTCACAGATCTAATGACCTCAGCTCGCACAATAGGCCATAAAGCTTCTCCACAATGGAGGTACGAAGAAGGCCCACGAGAGTGTCGAGTTCGTGAACCAGTCAGATGGCTCACCCTGCACAACGCATAAAGAAGTGATCGGTAGGTGGAGCGAGCACTACACGCTTGCCTTGAACCATCCACCAGCCACAGCTTGCCTAGAACCATCCACCAGCCACGGCCTGCCTTGAACCAGCCACCAACCACGGCTTGCCTTGAACCATCCACCAGCCACGGCCTGCCTTGAACCATCCACCAGCCACGGCATGCATTGACCCGGATGATGAATCTGTAGCAACTCCTCCCGATCCACAGACTAGCACTGACCCTTCAACTCTGGCAGAAGTCCAGGGAGCCATACGCAAGCTTAAAGATGGATGTGGCGCTGGCCCTGATCTAATCCCGCCAGAACTACTGAAATATGCATCTGCCCTATCATTTCTGCTCTACACCAACTCTTCCTTCAGGTCTGCAGGACAGGAAGTGTTCCAGCCGATTGGCGTTATGGGATAGTTGTCACCCTTTACAAAGGAAAGGGTAGTCGCAAGGACTACAACAACTATAGGCTAATAACTCTGCTTTCAGTTCCAGGCAAGGTATTCGCTCACGTGATGTTGGCCCGACTGAAACCGCTGCTGGTCTCAAAATGTCGCCTACGCCAGTCGGGTTTCAGGCCAGATCGATCAACAGTGGCTGCCATTCTCGCGCTCCGTCTCCTGTCAGAGTTACACCTCGCATTTGCTCGTCCCCTATCGCTACGTGCGTGGACTTAAATGCGGCATTCGACTATGTATACAGATCGGCGGTGTGAAAAGCCATGACTGATCTCGTCTTCGTGGATGACATAGTCCTGCTAAGCCCGGATAGTACAGCGCTGCAGTAATCCCTTGAGAATCTGGATAGTACAGCGCTGCAGTAATCCCTTGAGTATCTGGATAGTACAGCGCTGCAGTAATCCCTTGAGTATCTGGATAGTACAGTGCTGCAGCAATCCCTTGAGTATCTGGATAGTACAGCTCAAAATATGGGACTATCAATCGCATGCGCGAAGAACAAAATTCAGTCTCTTGGCAAGGTCCCAGAACATAGCAGTTCGCGGTCACACAGGGGAGAGCGTAAATAAACTTTCTTATCTGGGAAGCACAGTGTCATCTGACGGACACAGTAACCCAGATACTTCTAGACGGATTGGCTTCGCTGCTTCGGTGGTGAACGACCTCCGCCGATTGTGGAACAATAGTAGATTATCCCTGAGTTCAAAGCTGCGTGTTTTACCAGTCGTGTGGGACTTCAGTGATAATGTGTGGAGCCGAAACCTGGACTCTGCTGAAAAAGGACATCTCAAGACTCGAGTCCTTTCATATGCGCAATCAGCGGCGTGTTCTTGGAATTCGTTGGTACGATCTCGTACGTAATGTCGAGGTCTCTACTATGACTAACCTCCCAACTGTATCGGAAGACCTGGATCGTCGCCTTTCCCTGTTTGAACATGTTGTTGGCCTGGATCAGGAAGTTCCAGCTCACCAGATCCTTCTCAAGGCAGCTCAAAGTGCTAAGGGTATCCAAGCAGCTGGCTGGAAGCGCAGGAGAGGCCGTCCCCGAAACACGTTTCTTCAACAGAGAGCCACTTCTCTCCTTCCCCTCCCTCCGCCCTCCCGGGCCCCCTGCTATAGACCAGGTCTGGCAGAACGCCGTTCGACTTACCATGGTAGCGATGGACGGACGCAACGGGCCTTAGATGCCTAGGCAAACGTTATTATTATTATTATATGGACTCCACACCTGAACACAATACTCCAATTTAGGTCTCACCAATGATTTCTATAGTTTTATTACTTCCTTGCTCTTTTGTGAAATGTTTCTTTTTATAATGCCAACATTTGTCCTGCCACCTGGGCTTGTTTCCGCATTTTTCCTGTATGATTTATTATAATTCCTATGTCTCTAACCTATTTTATTTTTCTAGTATGGTTCTCTCCTATTATGTAATTATATTCATTATTGGATCTTCCCTTATGAACGACTGTACATTTGTCTACAGTACTGCATCTGCCGGTAATCAGTTGCCTTCCTAGCTACCACACCGTACCTTATTGTAAGACAGACAGCCATTTACAGCTGGATATATTTGATCGTGTCGCCTACCAGGGACGAAACCTTGTACCTTTGCAAATCTCAATCAACGCAGCCACTCATAAGATCAAAAACGTGTTACAATTTTGAACAAAAATATAACGAAACAAATTGTACATAACTTACTTTCAATTTGTTTTATTCCGTTAATTTGTCAGACGTTGATCGTTTTTTTTCTTCATAAAAACGATATTTAAGACATTTCATTTAGTTACCAATTAATCATCACATCTCTCCTCACAAGAAAACAGCCACAAAACATGCTTCTCTCTAACCGCAATTTTAAAAAGCATTCCACGCATTTCATATTACGTCTGTTGAATTCAATATTCCATCACAATTTGGCTGTCACCTTGCCAAGTTAAATACAACACATGAAATGTGGAAGGTGTGATACTAACTAGCCACTGAGCCGACGGCCCGACAGACATCAGACAGTTCCACAGACAGCAGACAGTCCGACATACGACTAACAGTCCGACAGTGATGAGAGACAACAGAGTAAGGCTGGCGCTCACGACGTGGTTCTGTCGTTGGCTTAAGCGGGGGGTTCGTACCTGGCAAATGGGAGCTGGCTTCTTTGATGGCGCGGGCTGTGGGTGGCGCGATGGCGATAGGTTCGCCACACTCTCGCCACTCACTTGGCTCTAGCTACATGAGCGAGGTTGGGGTGTGAGGGGAGGACAGAGTGTGTGTGAGGGAAGGGAGGGGAGGATAGAGTGTGTGAGTGAAGGGAGAGCACTATAGGATACTGAGTGATTGATCGATGGGAGAGTACTAGAGGATACAGAGTGTGATTGATCGATGGGAGAGTACTAGAGGATACAGAGTGTGATTGATAGATGGGAGAGTACTTGAGGATACAGAGTGTGATTGATCGATGGGAGGGTACTAGAGGATACAGAGTGTGATTGATCGATGGGAGAGTACTAGAGGATACAGAGTGTGATTGATTGATGGGAGAGTACTAGAGGATACAGAGTGTGATTGATCGATGGGAGAGTGCTAGAGGATACAGAGTGTGATTGATCGATGGGAGAGTACTAGAGGATACAGAGTGTGATTGATCGATGGGAGAGTACTAGAGGATACAGAGTGTGAGTGATCGATGGGAGAGTACTAAAGGATACAGAGTGTGATTGATTGATGGGAGAGTACTAGAGGATACAGAGTGTGATTGATTGATGGGAGAGTACTAGATGATACAGAGTGTGATTGATCGATGGGAGAGTACTAGAGGATACAGAGTGTGATTGATTGATGGGAGAGTACTAGAGGATACAGAGTGTGAGTGAGTGATGGGAGAGTACTAGAGGATACAGAGTGTGAGTGAGTGATTAATGTAAGAGTTGTAGAGGATACGGAGTGTGAGTGATTCGTGGGAGTGTACTATGTTGATGTTGTCCATTATGAGTTTGTGCGCCGTGGAATGGGCATAAAGTAGAGAGTTGATGTAGTTTTCCTCACATCTCGAGAATGTCGATGAAGGTGAACGGTGCTCCTTCGTGCAGTTGTGCTTTCATTGGTTTTATCTGTGTGTCGCTCACTACTACGGTGATGTTGGTAAGAGACACGGGGACAGATGTTGGTTAGAGTTACGGAGAAAGTAGTGTTGGTGAGAGACACGGAGAAAGTGATGTTGATGAGAGACACGGAGAAAGTGATGTTGGTGAGAGACAAGGAGAAAGTGATGTTGGTAAGAGACAAGGAGAAAGTGATGTTGATGAGAGACACGGAGAAAGTAGTGTTGGTGAGAGACAAGGAGAAAGTGATGTTGGTAAGAGACAAGGAGAAAGTGATGTTGGTAAGAGACAAGGAGAAAGTGATGTTGGTAAGAGACAAGGAGAAAGTGATGTTGGTAAGAGACAAGGAGAAAGTGATGTTGGTAAGAGACAAGGAGAAAGTGATGTTGGTAAGAGACAAGGAGAAAGTGATGTTGATGAGAGACACGGAGAAAGTGATGTTAGTAAGAGACAAGAAGAAAGTGATGTTGGTGAGAGACACGGAGGATATGGAGTCAAAGAGTAAGAGAGAGAGAGAGAGAGTTGTGAAGAGAGAGGGTATGAGCAGATATGGAATCCCAGAGATGGAGAGAGACAGTTGTGAAGAGACGGGGTATGATAGGAAATATAGTGTCCCAGAGAGAGAGAGAGAGAGAGAGAGAGAGAGAGATAGTTGTGAAGAGACGAGGTATGAGAGGAGATAGGGAGTCCCAGAGAGGTCGAGAAGGAGAGAGAGAGAGATGTGAAGAGATAGGACATGAGAGGAGATATTTAGTCCCAGAGAGATGAAAATAGTGTTTTGAAGAGAACAGGTATGAGAGATTTGAGATTTGGAGTCACAGAGAGATGAAGAGAGAAAGAGAGAGAATGAGCGTTATGAAGAGACGGTTATGATAAAAGATATGGAGTCACATAGAGACGGAAAGAGAGAGAGGTGTAAAGAGACGAGGTATGAGAGGAGATAGGGAGTCCCAGAGAGGTCGAGAAGAAGAGAGAGAGAGATGTGAAGAGACGGGGCATGAGAAGATATGGAGTCACAGAGAGATGAAAATAGTGTTTTGAAGAGAACAGGTATGAGAGATATGAGATTTGGAGTCACAGAGAGATGAAGAGAGAAAGAGAGAGAATGAGCGTTATGAAGAGACGGTTATGATAAAAGATATGGAGTCACATAGAGACGGAAAGAGAGAGAGGTGTAAAGAGACGGGGTATGAGAGGAGATATGGAGTCACAGAGAGAAAGAGAGAGAGAGAGCTTTTTGCCACGTGGTATTTGATTTTAATTATAGAAGAATGTGTTTCCAGGAAACCGTTGATTACAGACTCTGAAAGGCGGAGATAACAGACCATCTGGAACACGCTTACATCTGGATCATCTCCCATAGCGCTGACGACGGAAACCGGTTCAATATCAGAGTTTCATGTTTATGTTAAAATCCATTACCTCAACCCAAATTAGGGTTCAGTTTATGCAGGTTTATATGTGAAATGTAGTTGTTGATATAAAACATCATCAGATATGTCTTTTTTAAATATCTATCTATGTATCTATCTATCTATCAAATATGTCTTTTTAAAATATCTATCTATCTATCTATCTATCTATCTATCTATCTATCTATCTATCTATCTATCTAACTATCTATCTGTATATCTATCTATCTATTTTTATTTTATTTTTTATTCAATGTGTTTGCCTCACTAGTTTCTACTGGCGGAGGCGCGCCTATTCCACCCTAGATTGTAGTCAAACTGGGCGATATTAAGACGCATAAACCAGTGCTTGGATGCATGCATGCGTCTGTATGTACCTATGCTAGGTTTGTGCGCCCTCAGAAGCTAGCCCAACCAAAGTGCAATGGACGGGTCTCACACGGAGGGCGCGTGTGAAAGTTGTGCAAGAGTGTGACTGTAGGACAGAGTCAAATGAAACAGCGTGAGGTAAGAAGAGAAGGGAAGGAGGGACCACAGAGTTACGCTTCTTTATCTATTTATATCTATTTATCTATCTATCTGATAGTTTGTCCATCATAAGTGATGAAGACCACTCTCTTTGTTCAGCCGTGTGGACAGTCGTATCTCTTGCTGTGTCCGCTGAAATGGGTGACTTGCGCGGAGATTTGGATTAAAGTGAGGAAGAAACTGCGCCTTTTGTCAACCTCACTCACAGAGCCTAAGCTACCTTTTGCCAGTGGCAAGACATTCACCGAGACGACTGGAGATAGCATAGGATGCAGATTTTGCCTCAGGGTTACCACCGAAGCCTTTCCGTGAACATATAACCCGCAGGGTAGAAAGGTGGGATGGCATCTAACGCAGTTTGTCGTGCCTTTTCGATAACCACAAGAGGTCGTATGGACAACACTCAGCGTGTGAGTGAGTCTGGCATCTCTCCCTAGCTGTATTCAGTTCATCACAGTAGCATCTAAAATTCCCACACGCCAAATTCGTGAAGGTGAACCGGCAGAACTAACCCGTGAGATACGACACAGGTATAACTAGTTTAAGCGTAGCGCCATTCAGATGGCGTCCAGTCCAGGATAAACGGATGGAAGAAATCACAAAAAAAAGAACGAAATAACAAGTCCAGACGGAAAAAAATTCCACGTATCCGTGAACACAAGTGTAAGTCGTCGAGTAGTGTGAATTCCAGGCAAATCCGTGGTCTGGTGGCATCCATAATGATCCAAAACAGTAGAGAAATGTAGACTCGCAGCCAGTTACGGCGCCATCTTTGCCATCTATCTATCTAAATTCTACCTATCTATCTATCTTGGGGGACTGAGACGCTAATGCAGTCAGGCACAACATAGTGACCAGAACCATCTGTCAGGACCATACACCATACAATGTCTAAGACCACAATCTCTTTTCCACGTAGCTTTCCTTGGAAACCGTCTGTTTCCAAGGAAGCCTGGCGGACGAGATGTAGATCGATGTAATCCCCGTTGTAGTGAACGCCAAGATGGCAGATGAAGCCAATCATAGCACGTATGCCTGGAGGACCGCGGTCTATCTTCATCAGCATACTCGGGACGTGAGGAAAGCTACTACAACCCGCCACTTAACGTCCGTTTCATGGCACACAAAAGAGTAAACGTACTCATTTTAGGCATTAAAAAGCAACAATCTATCTTTCTATGTTCTTTCAGCGCCAAACACGGTCCATAAGCCAGAACTTAATGCTCTCCATGTAAATCGGTCTGATGCCACTTGTTGAAGTTCATGTATGTTGTTGATACCCATCTTGGTAACCTCTTGTCCTTTGTAGTGTCTATCTTTGTCTGTCCTTCTTTCTGGTGCCACTAGATCTCCAGACATTCGCTTAGACTGCAAGTCTGCTGCTGTCATTCTAAGTGCATGTGTCCAATGTCCGTCCAACGTTTTTTTTTTTTTATTTACGATAGAAGAAACACATTGCTGTTTGGTCTCTAATCTTATTTGTTTATATAAATTCTTTCCTGTACTTTTGAAATGCGTTCAGCCTGTTTTTAATACTTTTGGTCATTTCACAGTTTTCACATTCTTCTTCTTCGTGCTTCCTCAGATCAAGATCCCAGTTTCATTTAGAAAGGACACCGTTGTTTGTAAGGATGGTTTATCTCCATAAAGCTTTTGTCTCATATCTATGTCGCGAGGCCAGTATTGTTCTATCTTTTCCTGCATGAGCGTTCAGCTTTGAATGATGTGTTCCGCGGTCATGCAGTGCTCCTCACATGGGCACCTGTCATCTGTCCCAATCCTCATGTTATTGTAAAGATGACCTTGAGCCTGTTATGCTCAGTTCTCAGTCTGAAGATGATGACTTGCTCTTATCTAGTTACATTAAGGTGGCTGTCTTCGTTTCGGAAGTCGGGGTGTTGATCAGCCCATTTTCCCGTGAATTTGCTTCAATTATGGTCTTGGCCTCATTATATGTGATGCTCAAGTCTGTTTGTGCAGGCGCTCCTCCATATTTTGCTCGTTTGTCTGCAGCTTCGTTGTCTTCAATATTGCAGATGATGGGACCCACTGTATGACCAACCTTTGGTGTTCTGATGAGAGCTGTCTCATGGAGAACATACATTGCTCGGGACCTTAATCTTTGTGTTGTTTTAGCGCTGCTAATACTGGCGCAGCATCAGTCATGGATATTATGTTTTCTTGGTGGTTATCTTTATCTTGACTTACAAGCTCAGTTGAAGCCTTCAGTGCCCCTGCTTTTGAAGCATGGTCCCGTTGTAAATACTTTTTTTTTCTTTTCTTTTTCCTTAGCCTGTAATAGACTCCTCCACCTCCTTTGGACGTGGCTTTGTTATATGAGCCATCTCTATATTCGTGCATCGGGGACGGCGTGAGCTATGGGTTAAGTGACACGGCTTACGACCAGAAGGTGCTGGGTTCGATCCCCATTACAGCACCGGCCGTTACCCCCGGGGAAGCAAACCCTTAGAAACTGCAGCAGAATGCAGACCCTTACATAAAGGCATGCTGAAGTCGGATGCACCGGGCCGACAGGCGCAAAATAAAAACCACGATGCAAAAAACCACTCTGCGCGTTTCCATACTTTCGATTCGTGTGATGTTTCCATTGCATTTATTGTTGCTGCTCTCATATCTCCAGTGATGATACGTATACCTTGGGTTTGGGTTGTATTCAATTTTTGGAAGTTATTCATTGTTGCTGTTGACCATGCTGCTATCCCGTATTCTAGCACTGGTCTCACATAACCTGTGTACAGTTTCTTTATGGTGCCCATGTCAGCTTCTCATGTTGAGTCTGATATCTTTCTCATTATGCAATTCTATTCTTAGCTTTGTTGGTTGCTTTTTTATCTGGTTTTTCCATATCTGCCTTAGGTCCATTGTTATTCCTAGATAAGTTAGACTTATGTCAAAGGGGAGAGTCTGGACATTTACTTTCAAGATTACTTCTTGGGGCTTGAGAGATAGAGAGAATATTGTGTACGTGGTTTTGGTTTCGTTTATAGCGATTTGCAATTTTGTTGTCTATGTCTTTATTTTATTTAGGGCCTCTTGCAATTGGTTTATATCTACAGGTGTAGACTCTTCGGATGTCCATAGTGCCAGATCATCTGCATATAGTGCACTGTGTACTCCTTTAGCAACTTCTGTGATTATATCATTGATGTATATGAGGAACAGCATGGGTGAGAGTATTCCACCTTGCGGAACTCCTTGTTCCATTTTCATCTTTTTGCTGAAGTGTCCTTGGAGTTGCACTCTTGCTGTCCTGTTATCCAGGTAATCACTGATCCACTTGTACATGTTGTTGGTTGCACCCATTTGCAGTAGTTTGAGTTTTACCAGCTCTTCCACATTTTATCAAAGGCATTTTCTAGATCTATCCGGACTGCCAGTGCTTTCTTTTCCTCTTGAAAGGCATCTGCTATCTCCTGCGAGAAATATGTCACCTGATCTTCGGTCGATCTGTTTCTACGAAAACCTGCTTGCTGGGAGATAAGTAAATTCATAGATTCCATATGTCTGGTTATTCTGGTGTTAACTACTCGTTCCATTAGTTTTCCCACACAGCTGAGTAGACTAATCGGTCTGTAACTGCTTGGCTTCATGTTGTCCTTCCCGTGTTTAAGGATGGAAGTAATCGTTGCCTCCTTCCACACTGTGAGGACAGTTCCTTGATTCCAGCTTGTGTTAAAGATGAGTAGGAGTTTTGTTCTTTGCTACTTCTCCCATGTTGGAGAGCATTTCATTAGTGATGCCATCATTTCCTGAGACTTGTCTCTTCTTGAGTTTACTGATGGCTGACTCAAGTTCTACCTTGGTGATATTTACTATCAGATGTTCTTCAGGTGCTCGCGTTGAGTGCTGCGTGTGGTTTATTTCTTCCTTAATATACCTGTTCATGTCTGCTGGAACTTTATTTCTAATAGTTTCTGTATAATTTTGGATTAGAACATCCACTGCTTTTTTCCCCAGTTAATACCTTTCCTTCATTATCAATCACAGTTGTTGGCTCGTAGCTGTTTTCGTCCCAAGTCCTTTGCTAGCTTCCAGAGCTTCTTGCTCTCTCTGTCAAAGATGAGAGATTATGTATGCTTGTGTCAGCTTTTCCTGCATGCTTGGTTGACTGTTTTCCTATATCTTGCAGCAGCTGCCTTGAGTGCGATGTTGCTCTCTTGATTTTGGCCAATCTCTGCTCGTTTTCTTGCCTCTTTTAGTTGAAGTTCCATCTGTTGCACTTCAGGTGACCAATACGGTTTGTAATTTCTTCTGGCGCCTCTTGTGATGTTCTCCATTGTTGCCTTTAGAAGACACTAGTTGAATTTGTCTACCATCTTGCCTACTTTCTTGTGGTGGATTTTGATGGACTGACGGAAAATATTTGTACTTGTACATCACTTCTGCCAGTCTGCTCTCTTATAGTTCCACCTGGGCAATGGCTTGTAGTCTGATGGAATGTTTCCCAGGTGTATTGTAAGTTTGATGGGTCTGTGGTCGCTTTCTGCAAGAAGTGCGAGTACTGTTTTTTTTACATTTTTTGCTTAGGTCGCCGTTGGTGAATGCAAGGCCAGAGGATGATGTTGATGTCCATCGCCTTGAATAGAACGTGGGAGGGTCGTCTTGGAGGTTGATCAGATAGAGGTTGTTGTCAATTTCCCCTTTCTCCAGTTCGTGTCCCCTTACGTTGGTCTGTGCGTAGTCCCATCTTCCAGACTGGCTGTTAAATTCTCCTATCACAATGGTTGCCTGGTCCTAATATTCATGGCTTATAGAACCAGATAATTGTTGGCGGGCATTACGTATCATAAATTCTGTCTGATGTGGTAAAGTTATGTCTACCCCTATTGTTTCGGCTTCTCCGTTTGTTTCCACCAAGATCATCTTTGATGGGATTTATATTTTGGAGAGGATAAGCACAAACCACCGCCCCACCCCCTACTTGTGTGCATTCCTAACCAGTCTATGGGTTTCATAAGCTCTTATAGAAAATCTGTGGTTGGGATTAAGGTGCGTTTCCTGGATGCAGGCAATATGTATCCTTTCATCAAATAGTCTTTTGGATAATGATTTTTCTTGTTGTACATACCTTTAGCGTTCTATTGCAACACATGCATGGTTTGAGTGGCAGATGTATCAGTGTGTCCATGGTGGAAGAAACATGTCTTTGTCTGTGTGGGTGCCTTATGATGTCTCTCTGTATAGTCCTGGTCCATGATGATCCTTGGAAGAGATACGTAGTGCCGGGGTGTGCAGCAACGATCATTTTTTTGTGCACCTTTTGGTCCAACACTTCTGTTTTCAGCAAGCATTTTCTTCAGGTTCACATCCCTAGCATGTGGTTGTCTCCAAACCGACCTGGCCGCCAAATTTGCAAAACAGCAGGTTATTTCTTGATACCATATTTATATATGGTTTGATGGGGTAATTATACGGTCATCCTAACAGTTGCCTCTTGTCAGGGAAGAGGCAGGGGATGTTCTATTTGAAGTCCATAAGCCTGTCGCCGCCCCTCTCACCCACCAGACCCCCACGTTTATAACTGCTTTCGCAGCAGCAACGCAGTCCTTCAGCACGTTGATACACAGTGGACTGAAAATCTGGCAAAGATGGCGCCGTAACTGGCTGCGAGTCTACATTTCTCTACTGTTTTGGATCATTATGGATGCCGCCAGACCACGGATTTGCCTGGAATTCACACTAGTCGACGACTTACACTTGTGTTCACGGAAACGTGGAGTTGTTTTCCGTCTGGACTTGTTATTTCGTTCTTTTTTTGTGATTTCTTCCATCCGTTTATCCTGGTCTGGACGCCGGCTGAATGGCGCTACGCTTAAACTAGTTATACCTGTGTCGTATATCACGGGTTAGTTCTGCCGGTTCACCTTCACGAATTTGGCGTGTGGGAATTTTAGATGCTACTGTGATGAACTGAATACAGCTAGGGAGAGATGCCAGACTCACTCACACGCTGAGTGTTGTCCATACGACCTCTTGTGGTTATCGAAAAGGCACGACAAACTGCGTTAGATGCCATTCCACCTTTCTACCCTGCGGGCTACATGTTTACGGAAAGGCGTCGGTGGTAACCCTGAGGCAAAATCTGCATCCTATGCTATCTCCAGTCGTCTCGATGAATGTCTTGCCACTGGCAAAAGGTAGCTTAGGCTCTGTGAGTGAGGTTGACAAAAGGCGCAGTTTCTTTCTCACTTTAATCCAAATCTCCGCGCAAGTCACCCATTTCAGCGGACACAGCAAGAAATACGACTGTCCACACGGCTGAACAAAGAGAGTGGTCTTCATCACTTGTGATGGACAAACTATCTATCACACAGTGGACTTGAGGTCATTTTTCCTGTTGACTGGGGCCATTTTTTGTCAGATATTAAAGTCTAGAAATGGCATTCCCTTTAGACTTGTCCTTGTTTGTCCTGCCTGGGTTGCAAGCTCCATCTGCCCGAACCTTGTGTAGAGTTTCCTCTCCTATGTGGTCTTTCCTGGACTCTTGAGCACCACCCGGCAGCTACCCTTCTTAGTCTGGCCCCTCTCCAGTGACCTATCCAGCACGGGTGGCCCTACCAGAAACATGCGTTCCCGCCGGCATAGCTCACTGGGTTACTTAAGCACGCAAGCCTCCCCCCCCCCCCCACCTCGATAAGGTGATGGCATACTGGGATGAGGGAGCGGGGGAGGGAAGTTCACATTCACATGTTTACATTGATTTTGTGTTGGAGTTGAAAAGCCTGTTTGCTGTATTTGCCCAGTGTTTGCGATGTCCAGACATTTGTTAATTGGTTAAATGCAAATGAGACAAAGGCGGTTCGAGAGAAGATGTTTGTTGCTGTCTCTCATTCCTGTTCCGTTTTGCTGCATAAGTAGGTGTTTACCTAATGTAGAATTTGAATAGACTGAAATTATAGAGTCCTCTAAGTAAATCCTATTTCATTTAAGTCACTCCTATTCAACACAAGAGGTGCAGATATATGTCTATATACTTGAAATCGAGTGAATTGACAACCAAATTATTGACATGTTGTGTCCATGCATGATAGAGGGGCTACCTTCATGCAGGCATGTAAGAAAATAGGTTAGTGAAGCTAAATGTTTGGAAGTAACATCGCCATCCTTTTACAATTCCGCTCCACTTGAGGCAGGTCTCGTTAATTTTCTTCCAGGTAGCCAGTGTGCACTTTTATGTTCATGATTTGCGTAGAAGGAAACAGCTGTTAGGATACCGACGATCTATCACCAAGTTGGCACGGGTTCAAAAACGTGGACGCTGTGGTCGAGAGGTAATCCACTCGTCTCTTCAAGTGATGAACGAAGACGGTGTGCTATTGAATCCGGCAAGTTTCATGCGACCCATGGTCTCAAGGTAGGTGGGACCTGAGTGCTTGTATCCTTAGTGACCTTGACTTAAATCTTGCCACTGGTTCATGGTAATTTGGGATTAGAGAGTCTGGTTAATGACCAGCGCAGTTTCTTCTTCACTTTAATTCAAAGTTGCAATAGATAGTATCTGCGATTTCTTGATTTCCCAGTCATTTAAAATGCATGCATAGAGACCTATCAATTTGCTTTTCTGCGCAATCGGTTTAGCCAAGTGATGAGACATGTAACAATAACTGGCACTGGAAATGCAGCACGTCCTTCGACGCTCTCACTGTATTCTCAACTAACCGCTCCTCTTCTATAATAAGAAGCACATGTCTTTTCTTGTTCTTGTGGTTCACAGTTACTACAGGATATGGTTACACGTCCACGTCCAACCATCCTCAGTCTGACTTCGCTTAGTCAATGTTCTTCTACAACGAATGTTTCAGGTTTTCATTTTGTTTGTTATAACTGACCGCTTTTAAAGTACGAGATGTGTTCAAAAAGTATCCGACCTAGGGGCCGGAAAAGTACAATTACTCACCTGGAAGTTACTTTTATTTTTTATTTTTTTTATTTTTTTTTGGGGGGGGGGGGGGGGGGGGGGGGCGATTTACTGTTTTGTGTTGTGTTTTTTTTTTTTTAGTTCGCCTTATTTCTCTAATCCCCAAGGCGGTGTGCGTTGCCCTGTGGTTTTTATTTTGCGCCTGTCGGCCCAGTGCATCCTACTTCAGCATTCATTTTATGTAAGGGTCTGCTTCCTCCTGCATTTTCTAAGGGTTTGCTTCCCCGGGGTAACGGTCTGTGCTGTGCTGGGGATCGAACCCAGCACCTTCTGGTTGTGAGCCGTGTAACTCAACCACTAGCTATTGTTTGAACCATTCCAGGAAGGTCTCTTTGGAAATGGAGTACCACTGGGTCGTCGTATCCTGCATAATGTCTTCTCGTGACTCAAATATGGTCCCTTTCAGAGGAATGTTCAGCTTGGGGAACAGCCATACATCGCAGGAGAATATGTCAGGATAATAATGAGCCTGACGAGAAATCTGAAGTTTTGGAAAAAGGGCAAGTCAGAATCAGATGCGAAGAATGCGCGAGTGCGTTATTAAGATGGAGCTGCCAATTTCCCGTTGTCCACAGGTTCGGTCGTTCGGCGTCGAGCAGCACCAGAACGCGATGGATGATCTCCATCAAGTACTGTCTTTTAATGCTTTGACCTATTTCGTACTTGGCTGCTAAGAATCGGCTACGGCAGTCAGCATAGCACATGATTGTGGTTTAGTCACACATATTTGTTCTAGTCAAGGTTGCCAGCTTAACTTTTTCTAAACTAATTTTTTTTTTAAGTTGGCTTAAATTTATAATGACAAAACATTTGGATTATTGGAATTGTGTTTTGCTATTTGGGGTAAGCGGTTTCTCTCAAACTTTATCTATGCCACTTTTTTTTTTTTAACTTTATTTTACTGTTATTTTCCGGGAATTATTTGGCATCAGATACATCTGCTAAGGCGCATACAAAAGTAGACAAGATAACGCGCCTACATAGATTGACTTCGAACGCGCCTTCAGAAGTAGACAAGCAAATGCGCCTACAGAATGAGACAGGCCTAACGCGTCCACAGAAGTAAACAGGTTAACTCGTCTACAGAAGTAGACAAGCAAACGCGCCTACAGAAGATGTAGACAAGTAAACACGCCTACAGAAGTAAATGGATCTTCAATTGGTAGACAAACATAAAGGAACCAGACCAGATCTGACATCTTCTTGCCCGCGGCTACAGATCTGCCAGCTTGAAACATGACTAACAGGAAGTGGATCCACTCAGACTGAACAAATAATTGAGGGTTACATTATTTCTTTGGGGCTTTAGAGGTGGTGGCGAGATGGGAGGATGATGGCGAGAGGGAGCGAGAGAGGCGGGAGGGGGAGAAGGTGGGGAGAGATATAACCAGGGGCTTGAGAGAGGAGAGGTGGTGAGAGGGGCGGGAGGGGCTAGAAGTAGCGAAAAGGGGCGAGAGATGGCGAGATAGGGTGAGAGGTGGCCGGAAAGCGCGAGAGGAGGGGGGGTGAAGTAGCGAGAGGGGGCGACAGGTGTGAGAGTGGGCGAGAGAGAGCGAGAGGGCACGAGAGGGGGAGAGGGTTGCACACACAGACACACACACACATATACATACACACATACACAGATACACATACACACACATACGCAGGCCCATTTATGCAAATAAAGGTGTGCCTTATGTTGGTTGTACTCATAAAGAACTTGTAGGCACACATACAAAAAGACACGTGCAAACATATACATACACAGACACAAGAGCACATGTACATACACACATACACACAAGTACACGCACACAATTGCACTTTATGTATGCTGCATTTTTAATCGATTTTCAGGTAGTGCGTACATATTCACATAGACACACTCTCTCACACACACACACACATAAAGAGGCTCCCATTAAACACACAAAGGCCCAAATACACATACATACATACATACACACACACACACACACGCAGGCACGCACGCACATACATCATACATACATACATACATACATACATACATACATACATACATACATACATACATACATACATACATACATACATACATACATACATACATACATACATACAAGCTCTAACAGCGTGTGGTAGTCCTTAAAATATTTCACCTGATCTTAGTATGTTTGATTCCTTTATTGCCCTTTTTGAAACCGTTCTCTTTTGGTCTGAACTTGATGACATATTGATGATTGAATACCTTTACCTATGAGCTGGCTGCTCTTGACAGCCCAGTGCCTCACTGCCACAAGCACATGTCTTCCTCAGTTGTAGGTTCGAGGAAGCCTAGTGTATGCTCCGTTATCCCAGCCGCTCCATGATTTATAATGGGGGGCGTGCACACATCCTGCCAGTACCCCGACGGTAAATGTTAGCACATCTTTCAAGTTCGCTCACCTTGCCTTTTTGATATATTTTAAGCTCTATATTCCTTTCCTTTTCTGTCTTCTTAATATTATTCTCTGCCATACCTTATTTAAAATCCATGTAGGAACTAACGATTTGGGTGACTGTACATTTAACTACATTGAACATCATCTGCCAGGGCTTAGACCATCCCGAATGTTATCTGAATTGTGAAGAATGCTAAAAAGTTGTTAACAAAGCTAATAATTGTCCATAAAACAGCTAATAATTGTCCATAAAACAGCTAATAATTGTCCATAAAACAGCTTATAATTGTCCATAAAACAGCTAATAATTGTCCATAAAACAGTTAATAATTGTCCATAAAACAGGTAATAATTCTCCATAAAAAGGCAAATAATTGTCCATAAAACAGCTAATAATTGTCCATAACCTGGAGGAGGCACCTACCTCCTACCAGGCGCGTCAGCAGGGTTACGGATTGCTGAAAGGCCTCCTAATTTGGAGGTTAGCTGCAAATAAATAAGCAGCCGTGGACAAAAACGGGTCGGCAGGCATGGAGACTGTAAGGAGGCAGCCCCTCCACCATGCAAAGACACAACAGGCTTATCACCTGTTTGTCTTTAAAATGATTACAAGTCAAAATATAGAGAAAACCGGACTGACCTCAACGGCGACGAACAGGCGAGAAATAAGGACCACGATTTACGGAACATGGAATGTACGAAGTATAAACGGAAAAGAACATAAACTAATGGAGGAGATGAAGAGAGAAAAATTAACGGTCCTGGCACTTACAGAAACAAAGAAAAAAGAACAGGGCGTTCTTGACCATGATGGCAACATGCTATACTACAGAGGAGTTCCCATGAGTGAACGAGCCAAGGCAGGGGTTGGTTGTATAGTGAATAGTTACAACAAAGCAAAACATTAAAGGATGGAAATTCATTTCAGAACGACTGATGGTTCTAAGTCTACAAGAGGAGGATAGTCAAATGGATATCGTCACTGTGTATGCACCAAACGAAGATGAGAGCACTGACATAAAAGTTGAATTTTATGAGCTCATTCAAAGGACCATTGACGATTGCCATTATGAAATACTTCTCCTTGGAGACTTCAACGCAAGAGTTGGAAACGACTATTCTAGATGGGATGGAGTGATCGGTAGGTATGGAGAAGATGTCTTAAATGACATGGAAAACGACTGCTGAGATTCTGCAGAGAACAAACCCTTGTTATTACAAATACAAGGTTTCCACACAAGCGTATCCATGCCTACACAAGATGTGAGCCGGCAAGAAATGAAAGATCCATAATTGACTATGCAATAGTGAGGAAAACTGATTTCAAGTATGTAAAGGATGCTAGAGTGTTCAGAGGACTAGAGATAGGAAGCGACCACTACCTAGTTAAAATAAAGAGAGAAATTGAAAAACACTATCCAGCCAGGCAACACCCATCAGCAAGCATGAAACATAATACACGAGGAGAAAATAAAATTAAAGCTTAAAAACTACAAGAACCAGATGTTAAGAGGAGATACCAAGAGCTCATATCAACAGCAACAGAAAAGATTGAGGAATCCGAAGAAGATATGGAAATGCTTTGGGTAAAATTCAAAGACATCCTTAAATAGGCTGCAGCAGAGGCATGCGGTCAAACCAAAGAAGGGTGGAAGAGAAAGAGTACACCTTGGTGGACAGAAGAAGTGAGAACAAAAATACGAGAAAAGAAAAAGGCATGGAAGCAATACCTAGGGGCTAGGAATACAGAAGAACAAACAAAGAAATATAAAGAATATGTAAATTTTAGAACAGAAGCAAAGAAGACTGTGCTCAAGGCCAAACAGAAATCCTGGGAAGAATTTGGAGAGAAACTGGAAAATAATGCTGGAGAAAACCAGAAACTGTTCTACATGACCTTAAAGAACATGAGGAAGGAAAAGGAATGCCCCCTAAAATTTGTTAAAGATAAACAAGGTGCGCTGTTGACTGCCC
The DNA here is from genome assembly GCA_036924085.1 of Ariolimax columbianus. Lineage (NCBI taxonomy): Eukaryota > Metazoa > Mollusca > Gastropoda > Stylommatophora > Arionidae > Ariolimax > Ariolimax columbianus. The sequence continues at coordinate 94,664,327 of JAVGWX010000005.1, read as the reverse complement.
CAGAAGAGGTAATGAACAGATGGAAAGAATATTTCTCAGATCTCCTTGGAGTGGAGGAAAACCAAGCTCTGGAAGTAACAGTCCCAATTCAAGAAGAGGGAGCCATGGAGGGAAACGATAATATCACAATGGAAGAACCAAAGGCAGCATTGGAGAAAATTAAGATTGGTAAAGCAGCAGGACATGATGGTATAACACCAGAAATGGTTAAATACATGGAAACGACAGGACAGATGCTATTCATGAAGATTCTCAAGGCAGCTTGGCACCACAAGAAGATACCAAGAGACTGGGAGGTTGCAATAATAATACCAATATTTAAAAAGGGCGACAATCGACAATGTGAAAATCACAGAGGTATTTCCCTTCTCAGTGTCCCCGGGAAAGTCTACTCTAGGATTCTACAACGACGATTAATAGGTCTAGCAGAGCCAAATATGGATGAAACTCAATGTGGGTTTAGGGCAAACAGAAGTACTCAAGACCTTATCTTTACACTCAGGCAGCTAAGTGAAAAGGCTCTTGAATATGATAAAGAGATGCATCTCTGCTTTTTGGATTTGGAAAAAGCATTTGATAAAGTTCCTTGGGACAAACTCTGGGAGTGCCTGACAAGGAAGAACATCCCAGGACCCCTGATCTCTGCCATACAGAGTTTCTATAAAACATGCAGAAATTATGTGCGGACATCAAATAAAAAGTCAGGAGAGTTCAAGACCACTAGAGGAGTAAGACATTCTATCACCGTACCTTTTCATACTCCTCATGGATGAAGTCATCAAAGCCTGCAAGGAACGGACAAAAAAGTATGAAGTAGGGTACTGGAAGATGAGACCAAGTTTCATATCGGAACTAACATTTGCAGACGATGTGGCCCCGATCACGAAAACCGAAGCACACCTCCAGATCAACTTGCAGGTCTGGGAAGAAGAGTTGAAGAAGAGAGGAATGCACATCAGCAACTCCAAAACAAAAGCCATGGTGATCGCCAGAGATGAAAAGAGACATCAGATAACCATGGGAACACGAGCAATCGAGCAGGTCAGCAACTTTAAATATCTAGGAGTGGTAATAGACAGCATGGGAGGAATTAGAGAGGAGTTAACTGCACGAAGGGCAGCAGCAGGTAGACTGTTCCATGCAATAAACAGAGGTTTCTTCAGCAGAAGAGAAATAAGCAGGAAAACAAAGATGGATGTATACTGCTCGACCTATGTGCCTGTCCTGACATATGGATGTGAGTCATGGGCAATAACTACAGCCCAAGAAAGGCAATTACAAACTTCAGAAATGAGGTACCTAAGAAAGGCGATTCAGGTGACGAAAAGGGACAAGATCCGTAACCAGACAATACGTTGCAGTCTTGAAGTTCAACCCCTGCAGACACGAGTGGAGCAGTCACAACTACAGTGGTTTGGAAATGTCTGTAGAATGGAAGAAGACCGGATACCAAAGCGGTCATGGGAGATCAAAAGTCAAGGACGCAGACTCCGAGGACGTCCCAAAGTACGTTGGGAAGACAACATACGACAGTCCCTAAGTGATAGAGGGATGGATTGGAAAGAGGCCAGGAAAAATACGGCGGATATAGTAGTGTGGCGTTCTCTTTGGTAAACCTCTACACCTCACGGTAGAAGAGGAGCGACTAAGTAAGTAAGTAAGTAATTGTCCTTAAAACAGCTAATAATTGTCCACAAAACAGCTAATAATTTTCTATAAAACAGCTAATAATTGTCTATAAAAATACGAGCTAATAATTGTTGACAAAAGTAGCTAGTAATTGTTGACAAAACATATATATATTGTTGACTAAACAACTAATAAGTGTTCACAAAACATCTAAATATTGTTGACTAAACCACTAATAATAGCTGTCCATCGTTGTCGATGAGGACCGCCGACATCATCCTTGTCACAAATTTCCCTGTTGGGTGTGGGTGCGCATGTGGCTGAACAGGTCAATGCGGGCACGAAAACATCTGCTACATATCGGGCATACGAGGTTTGTAGAAGGGGATGGTGTTCCCGCTGCTCGGGATTTCCGCGTCTCGTGTCTGCTCTGGGCTTTCACAACACGGTCGTCTTCACCGGCAGCTACACCCGATTTGACTGCGCTTCTCCAGTCAGATCTGTTTTGCGCAAGACATTCTCAGGTGTCGATGTCTATCTGGCAACTTTTCAGTGAGTCCTTCAGACCGTCTTTAAAACGTTTCTTTGGGCGCCCTCTCTCGCACCATCCCTCTCTCAGCTCGTCGCAGAGAAGCTTCTTTGGGAGCCGCTCGTCTGACATACGGATGAGGTGCTCGGCCCATCCTAGTCGTGCTTTCTCTAGCAGTGCATGTACGCTGGGCATGTTAGCCCTCGAGATAACCTCGATGTCAACTAATAAGTGTTCACAAAACATATAAATATTGTTGACTAAACAACTAATAAGTATTCACAAAACATATAAATAATTGGTGACAAAAAAAAAGAAATAATTGAACTTTAGAAAAATGTGTTGACGAGTGCACTGTTACAGATAAACACACGAACAAGACGATATGGTATCGATTAATCGACTCAACAATCACAGGCCAAGTAACGCAACTTCAACTCTCACGCACTTAGCAGCACAAGTGGACGGAAAATGAAGAATACCAAAGGTTAGGTACCAGATAAGTAATAAAACAAGCAGAGTCTCGGAAACTATGAAACAAACAAGGTAGTTGCAAAAACTGCAAAAGACTAGTATACACAAGTAAACACTCGATAGACATAAATAGCCTACACCAGAAAAGAAAGTGACGTTTTCGGCAATATGGATTTAAACAATTTCAGTTAAGACCTCTTAGCTCCCTTTGAAGCACAGATTGAAAACATATCAAAGTCAGGTCTTGCTGTCCTTGACAATCTGTTTTAATTCTATCCACGTCTTTCTTGCTTCCTTTATTGTTGTCTCGATCTCTCTTCTCCGTGTGAAATTCGATCTGCCCATACCTGTTTTCACTTGGGAGTTCCATTTCAAAGACTGTCTTCTAATGCTGTCAATAGATTCCTTAATGTGTGTCATATCCAACACATCGATCTCTCCTTGCATCATGTCCCAATGCTATCTGTCTTATTCTTTCCAAGAGTTCCAAATTAGTGAAATAATTTCATCTCAGTCTCTCTTTTCTTTCAGAAGCACATTTATAAAAGTCAGTACTTTCTTCATTGTTGTTTGTGTGTATCTCTATTTTCAGGCCATTCAATAGAAACGACTATACACCAGACAATTTTTATTTCTGTGTAGGACTCATTTTCTTATGATTTCCACGTGTTGCACATTGAAACTCCTCTCACCTTTTTGCATTCCTGTTTTGTTATCATTAGCATTATATTCTACTTTGTCAATATTGCTACCAACATTTATGAATGATTCTACATCTTGTATGGGTCCATCTCCCAGCACAATCCTATTGTCCTCAACAAAGTCGTCCGGAATTATGAAACACCACCACAATTTTTCTTGACACCCATTTCAGAGTGCTACAATACACGTATATGTGCAATTGTGCTGGCTATTTTTGAGAACTTTAATATAACTGCTAGTAGTTGAACTGTTCGATTTATGTATGAATTGGGATGAAAACAGGATTGTCTGCGCTTGATGTGTTTCTATTCCCAAATGTTAATATTGAACTTACTTATTTAAACAAATCCCCTACTCAGAAATGCATTACCACGACAACACAGCGTGGCGGGCATAAATATTTAACCGACCTTTGAAGATAAACTTTTCTCGAGTTTGATTTATTGTTGTCTTGGAGCAAAAGAGAATAAATCTCGCTATAATGTATATATTTTTGGCCCAATACGTTTTAGCATCATCAGTATGTCTTTAATTGCAACACCATAAGATTTTATGTTCTGACGCAGCATTGTTCAATGTGATGATGATGTTGTGAGAGATTACTCGTTCTCGATTAGACAAGAATCTTTTGGTTCAAATTAGTCATGCATAATAAGACATAAAAATCTTGGGCCAGATCAGACATGCTCAATGAGACCAGGATCATTTGGACCAGATCAGACATGCTCAATGAGACCAGGATCATTTGGGCCAGATCAGACATGCTCAATGAGACCAGGTTCTTTAGGGCCATTTCAATCATGCTCAATGAGACAGGACATTTATGGACCGATCAGTCATACTGAATGATACCAGGATCATTTGGGCAAGATCAGTCATGTTTATTGAGGAAAAACATTTCGGAGAAAGAGTAGTCTTGATCAATGAGAACACGACCTATTGGGATAGAGAAGTATTGTTCAACGCGGAAAGGACCTTTTGGAATAGAGTAGACGTCTAATCAGCAGTGACCATTTGAAGCAAAGTAGTCTTGCTCAATGAGACATTGATCTGCGGGTCATATTTGTTAGGCTCAATGATAAGTTGATGTTGCTTTCGATCAGTCTTGAAAAATGGGAACAGCATGATAAGGGCTAGACTTGTCGTGCGCAATGAGACTCGGAGGTGGCGGTCTAGAAAGTATGTTAATCTGTCCCTATACAGCAGATTTTCTTAAAGTGTTCAACCTCCTTCACCCCATTCTTCTCTCCTCCCCCCCCCCCCCCCCCTCCCCCCGCCTCAACCTTTTTTTTTTGGACATTCCTCTAAAAAATCTAAACAATATGAAAAAACCCCACAAAAAGCTATATTCATTTTAAGTGAGCCCAACAATTGAAGCAAATTAAACACAGACTTGGTCCACAAAAGAAAGAAGCAATGAAAAGCAGACACGATTCTAAAAAAGCAATCGTAAAGTACACAAAAATAGACATAGATAAAATCAATCAAAGGAAGAGATGTGCAACAAAAGGTAGTCAATAAAGATGTGATGCGACCCACTAGAAAAACAAACAATTCAAATTTAGGTATGGGCCATTTGACAGAAATAATTCATAACAGACATAGCCCACCAGAATTAAATAAGACAAAAGAGGCGCCCGAAAAAAAGTGATAAAGAAGAAAAGACACAAACTGAAAATTCTTGACTACAGCAAAATCTCGATCTATCCACATTTGTTACTCTTGCCGCTGAAGTTCACATGCCTTATCGCAAGATCAGTGTTCTTTGATCACTACATCCAAGACACAGAAAGGGCTTCTCTTTGATTTATCTTGATTTTACACAATCCACACATCATTTTTGGTGCTTTTCATTGCAAACAAACTTCAAAGCTCCTAACAATTATGTCTGAGAATAGCATCGACTATGATCCATGCTTGTACACTCACACAAAACTAAATAAATCCATTAGGAGAGTCTAACATGCGTACGTCGCGACCAAAGCAGGTGGGGGCACTTTAAGTCAAAGCAACATTCATATTAATGTTATTAACCTAAACATGATCCAAACATTCAAATAACAGCTTAATTAGCGTATTATGGCAGCATAACCAGAGCAGAAATCATGATATTCTCATTAGCTGGTGTTTGCTCCACTCTTACTTCCTGGATGCAAAGTTGATCGAGTCGGAACATACTGATCTCGCTCTCAGCTATTCGGGGTCAGGTAAACCATACTGACCAAGACCCAAACCTGTTAAAGCTACGTGAAACATACTGATCAAGATCCTGTCTAGTCAGAGTCAGGTGAAACATACTAAGAAAGACCCCCATCTCGTTAGTGCTTCGTGAAACATACGGATCACGACCCTGTCTAGTCAGAGTCAGGTGAAACATACTAACCAAGACCCCCATCTGGTTAGTGCTACGTGAAACATACGGATCACGACCCTGTCTAGTCAGTCAGGTGAAACATACTAACCAAGACCCCCATCTGGTTAGTGCTACGTGAAACATACGGATCACGACCCTGTCTAGTCAGGGTCAGGTAAAACCTACTGACCAAGACCCCGACTGATCATTTTCAGTTGGAACGTTAAAACCACGATCCCATCTGGGCGGTGTCCCATGGAACATACAGATCGAGATTCTGACTCACGTCCGCTCGGACACAGGCTGTGTTTCAGCAGCGAGGTTGGCGTGCTGGGGATTCATATTATAAAACTTCCAAAAGTAGGCTCACTGACAAACCAAGCATTACACTACAGCCAGAATTCATAAGAAAGCGATCAAAAGGTATAATATTGTCTGACGCCCATCTTGGCGTATTGCTAGAAAGTGATAAGGCGTGAGCCTGGTTAACTGATATTGTTTCCTTGATGTGATGTCGACTTCGGTGATCAGCCGTACACGTGGTATGTCTTAAATGTTATTGTGTTACTGATTATTTTATTCGAAATCATATCAATCTCGACAATATCAGTTTCAATTACATCAACCTCAACCACATCAACCTCAACCATAACAACCTCAACCATAACAACCTCAACCATAACAACCTCAACCAAAACAACATCAACTACTTTAACCTCAACCATAACAACCTTAACCATAACAACCTCAACCATAACAACCTCAACCATAACAACCTCAACCAAAACAACATCAACTACTTTAACCTCAACCATAACAACCTTAACCATAACAACCTCAACCATAACAACCTCAACCATAACAACCTCAACCATAACAACCTCAACCAAAACAACATCAACTACTTTAACCTCAACCATAACAACCTTAACCATAACAACCTCAACCATAACAACCTCAACCATAACAACCTCAACCATAACAACCTCAACCATAACAACATCAACTACTTTAAGCTCAACCATAACAACCTCAACCGTAACAACCTTAACCATAACAACCTCAACCATAACAACATCAACTACTTTAAGCTCAACCATAACAACCTCAACCGTAACAACCTTAACCATAACAACCTCAACCATAACAACCTTAACCATAACAACCTCAACCATAACAACCTTAACCATAACAACCTCAACCATAACATCATCAACTATTTTAACCTCAACCATAACAGCCTTAACCATAACAACCTTAACCATAACAACCTTAACCATAACAACCTCAACCATAACAACCTCAACCATAACAACCTTAACCATAACAACCTTAACCATAACAACCTCAACCATAACAACCTTAACCATAATAACCTCAACCATAAAAACCTCAACCATAACCATAATAACTTCAATCACATTAACTTCAACCACATCAACTTCAAACACATCAACTTCAACCCTATCAACTTCAACCCTATCAACTTCAACCCTATCAACCTCAATAATATCAACTTCAACCACATCAACTTCAACCGTATCAACTTCCACCGTATCAACCTTAGCAACTTGTCTTTCCCTACTCACTGTGGTATACTGTTACTGTCCATTTAACCTTTCGTTGTTGTATTAGCTTAACTTTCTATCTTGTATCATAAAAATAGCAAATGATGTGTGGTAAAATTCTCAACACGCTCCAGTCCACTTAGCTGCAAATACTAACCTGACGTGCTGATAGGTAAAACAAAGCAAACTGCTAGAGAACTCGTTAATATAACTTAGAAAACAATCGGATACCTAGTACATTCATGTTTCCAAACAGATTTCTCTGACACAAAACTGCTTGGAGGCTATATAGGTACGCTCTATCTAGCAAATGACTATGCCAGGTTCTAATGATGTGTGCCGTGCATGCTAACTGGTGTTGTCTGGAGCAACAGACGACCCAGTTCACTCGATGATCTGCCCAAACCATCCGGAAACATGCAATATGGATTATTTGTTGAGGGAATGGCAAGGCAATCACCTGGTTGATCTTAGTCTCTGACAAGTTGGACTCGGAAAATACAGTAAGTGTTTCTATCTGTTGTGATTCCTTAAGTGTTTCTATCTGTTGTGATTCCTTAAGTGTTTCTATCTGTTGTGATTCCTTAAGTGTTTCTATCTGTTGTGATTCCTTAAGTGTTTCTATCTGTTGTGATTCCTTAAGTGTTTCTATCTGGTGTGATTCCTTAAGTGTTTCTATCTGTTGTGATTCCTTAAGTGTTTCTATCTGTTGTGATTCCTTAAGTGTTTCTATCTGTTGTGATTCCTTAAGTGTTTCTATCTGTTGTGATTCCTTAAGTGTTTCTATCTGGTGTGATTCCTTAAGTGTTTCTATCTGTTGGGATTCCTTAAGTGTTTCTATCTGTTGTGATTCCTTAAGTGTTTCTATCTGTTGTGATTCCTTAAGTGTTTCTATCTGTTGTGATTCCTTAAGTGTTTCTATCTGTTGTGATTTCTTAAGTGTTTCTATTCCTTTTGTCTTTTGTCGCTGACGAATGTTTTGTGGCTGTGAATAGGTTTGATTATGTATGTCTCTATATGGTAGCTGAACCATGACAACGAATAGTAATATTGTAACCTGAAAGTATCTCACACGCGACGACTTAGGTGGGTTGTTTATGGATCTGCCTACTCAACTGTGTAAAAACTGTAAGATACAACTTAACAGAAATGGCAAGTCAACATTTTATGACCCGGCGTGTATTTGTTGACGACCTGTGCTCCACAGGTAGCTTGAAAGGTAATTAATAGTTGACATGGTTCATATATCGCACATGGACAAACAGAATCAAACCTACGTTACATTCACAAATCTTCGTCAGCGGCAAAGAACAATAGAAATAAGAACACTTAACGAATCACAACAACAATGGTAATACTTACTTTATTTGCCGTGTTCTGAGAACCACGTCAGACATCATGTTTTCAATGTTCAGTCTGCTGGATTACTTTGTCGTCCAGCCCTAAACATGTCATTCCTATCGCGTGTTTACGGAAGGTTTGGACAGATCATCCGAAGGTCTGGGTCTTGTGTTGCTCCAAGCAAAAGCAGAGCATTAAGAACAGTCTTCTTCTTCTTCTGTGTTCAAGCTTCTTGGCCATGCTAGATCTGTAGTCCCGTCGTCAGGACAGGTCTGGACTCCTGCTCTACATGGGCAGTCCTGTAGGATGTGTTCAGGGGTCTGGACCGGCTTCACATGGGCAGCGCTGTAGGATGTGTTCAGGGGTCTGGGCTCCTGCTCCATATGGGCTGTCCTGTAGGATGTGTTCAGGGGTCTGACTCAGGCTCCATATGGGCAGTCCTGTAGGATGTGTTCAGGGGTCTGGACCGGCTTCAAATGGGCAGCGCTGTAGGATGTGTTCAGGGGTCTGACTCAGGCTCCATATGGGCAGTCCTGTAGGATGTGTTCAGGGGTCTGGACCGGCTTCACATGGGCAGCGCTGTAGGATGTGTTCAGGAGTCTGGACCGGCTTCACATGGGCAGTCCTGTAGGATGTGTTCAGGGGTCTGGACCGGCTTCACATGGGCAGTCCTGTAGGATGTGTTCAGGGGTCTGGACCGGCTTCACATGGGCAGCGCTATAGGATGTGTTCAGGGGTCTGGGCTCCTGCTCCATATGGGCTGTCCTGTAGGATGTGTTCAGGGGTCTGACTCAGGCTCCATATGGGCAGTCCTGTAGGATGTGTTCAGGGGTCTGGACCGGCTTCACGTGGGCTGTCTTGTAGGATGTGCTCAGGGGTCTGGACTTCTGCTCCATATGGACAGTCACATGTGTGTGATATCTTGAGCCGATGTAGATGACCCAATAGTTTGCAGTGGTCTGTTCTCAGGCAAAATATGTTGCTTTGTTGATGTCTGTGGAGCTGGTGAATTGGGTCAGGTCTACTACTCACTTCAATGTCTTTCTTCCATTTTGAGAGTCAGTTCGACAACGTTGACATTTCGACAACGTGTTTCCGGTGTAGACTAATATTTCCACCACTTCTCATTTCTCTCCCCGCGTTCTAACTGTTTATTATGTATACATTGGGGGTGTGGCTAGTTGGTACACGATCTCAATTTTCTTTGCGCGATGTTGAAGCAGAAGTTGTCACAAACTGCAGAGGACATGTGCCATCGTGCGTATTCTGATCTGACCTTACTGTTTAGTGCAGTCATCCGCAAATAAAAAAGTTCACAAATCGTATCTCTCAGTTACTCGGTTTTGCATTCACTATGCTTTAGTGCGGCCAATGAACATGGTGTAAAATCCTGGTTTTGTTCCTGACATTTCTCAAACTGACGCACAACAATGATCGTCAACCCATTAACCATTTACCATTTACAGAGTTCCTAATGGGTTTGCCCATTGTACAGCGGGGACAATTATGTATACCATATCATAGCATGACTAGATTCCTTGACATTCAGGTCAACAAACCATGTTGTAAAGAATCCATTTATGAAACACATAATGGACACTAGAATGTAGCACATGCCTCTCAGTACTTTCAAGTTAAACGCACGCTATCAACTGGTCACAAACTCTTGTACAGGGCGTGCATTAAACCGTTTTTACATTTATATTACAATTATCTTTTTTTATATTTAGTTATTTGTTTCATTGACTTTCATTCTCAAGGTTGTTTTCATTGAGGTGTTTTGCTCCTTATGTGCCAAAGCATTCAACTTCAGCAGCACATCTTAAATGGGTGCAATTCCCATAAAGATACGACCCGCTGGGTCGCGGATCTGAACACAATCAAAACTGTAAGTATTACAATAATTATGTTATTTTACAATAATAACCAAATGTATTATTTAATCGGGGATATTAGAGTAATTCTTATAATGAAAACATTTCACCGTGATAAATAAGGGGTTGAGGTTGTGGCAGAGATAAGCCGTACGTTGATAATTCCATAGACAGCACAGATGACTAGAAACGCTATTCTTCAATAAGCACAAACATAAAGATAGTTTATGGCAAAAATCAGGACAAAGCAGTCATCATGTATCGGTTATCTCATTAAAAGAGATTGGTTTTAACAGGCTAACAAAAGGTAGAATGGAAGTGAAGAGGGACAAAGAAGCAAACGGAGAAGATTTTGAACAACTCAAAATAATGGCGTGGCAGATGAACAGCGGCAGAATTGATAAACGTGACACGTGTTATGTGGAGGAGGAGATCCATGATCGTCAACACTAATCAGCAGGGCACAATATGGTGGCAATGAGAAGTTGGTGGATTAAAGGAGACAGGAAATTTGCGTAATGGTGGACACGATCTTGAAGGAACATGCAAAGGAGAACATGTTTTCAATTAAGAATTCCGCTAACACCATCATATTTGAAAATTATGTTATTTTCTATGCGAAGCTCCGTTTTACAGATAGTATTTAGTACACACACGCACACACGCACACACACACACACACACACACAAACACACAGACATATAAATATATATATATATATATATTATAATTACATCAAAGAATGAAATCCCAGTACAGTAGTGCAGGCCTTTGACCTCAGCAAGTGTATGCGTGTGTAGAAAATTTAAAAACGGCATGAGTTCTGTTACAGACTATTCACGACAGCTTAAGGTACCCCGAGTAGTGACCCCAGAGTCTATTGTTACTCTTACCCGTCTTGAAAAAGAAAATCGTTGATTGGCTGTGAGTTAAAGTCATGCATCACAGAACTGACATTTTTATAGGTTTCATCCTTTCGCTGATCAAAACACACAAAAACAGAAAACGGATCATCTTTGGTGCATGTCAATAGTATGACAACCATCTTTTAACTGCAATTGTGACGCCATGCTGTTCGTCTGCACAGTGGTGGCGCGTACGGGGCACTCTTGATATCCTTAGCAACAACATTAACAACTTACAATTCAAAGGCTGGGTTTTTCTCAGTTCTATCCCACTTTAAAGTTTCCATTTATGTATAAAGAAGTATATAATTATTCAAAGAGTAGTTTGGACGTCCGTCTACGACCACACTGAGATGAGTTGATATGCTTGGCAAGACATAAGTCTGGTTTTTTTCTATCGGAAAGTCAATCAAATATATAGCAGAACAGCGATATATTGAAAGATGGAAAGTACCAATATAACGTAGGTATGCACTGCGTATCTTAAATTAAGAAAAGAACTGAGTCCCTTGTAAGCAGGTTTAAAGAAATAATGTGCACACGCAAAAAAAAGTTCGTAACAGATAAATTAAGTAACTGAGCCTTGAGGCGTTATGTTTAAACAATACTAAACAACGTCTGAACAACGTCTGAACAACGTCTGAACAGCGTCCGAACAACGTCCGAACAATGTCTGAATAACGTCTAAACAACGTCCGAACAACGTCCGAACAATGTCTGAACAACGTCTGAACAACGTCTGAACAACGTCCGAACAATGTCTGAACAACGTCCGAACAATGTCTGAATAACGTCTAAACAACGTCCGAACAACGTCCGAACAATGTCTGAACAACGTCTGAACAACGTCTGCACAACGTCTGAACAACGTCAGATAATCTTAGGCGCGGCATGAATGCAAAGGAAGAGTATGAAAACAATCGTCCATCCTTCTGGCTTCCCACTGTTGTTGTTGCTGTTGTTGTTGTTGTTGCTGTTGTTGTTGTTGTTGTTTCGAATGCCCACAATGAGTAGGATTACTCTTATGTGTGCCCTGAAAAGGGCGTTAAGTGACGGGTTGCAGGAGCTTTCCTCACATCCCGAGCGTGCTGATGAAGGTGGACCGGGGTCCTCTATGCGGTTGTGCTATGCCTGGCTTCATCAGCGTGTCGCTCCCTACTACGGAGATCACGCCGAACCTCACCTCGTTAGCCATACTGTTGTCCTCGACAATAGCCCGTTTCCAGGACGACCACCGAGGAGGTCCAGTTGAGAGTCTTGACCAGTATATTTCTCCTGACCCTGGCTAACATTCTCTCCTCAGTATACTTTACCTGAACAGACGTTAGCCTCATCGTCCCTCTGGCTTCCCGTAGAACCTAAGTATGACATGAATTATTTCCAACAATCCCTATTCTGAGGCGACTTCTAGTTCCGCCCACAGAACCCCAGTGCACATGCCTCCCCTTTCCGTATTAAATATCGTTTCCATCCGTTTCAACTGAAATTCGCCTGGGTATGTATCCCTCAAAGCATCGACATAAATCTGCCATCTTTTAAACGATACATCTCACAAACGATATTTAAGAATGGATCAAATGTGTTAAGATTCTAAGCCACTGCCTTTCTTTGTGGGTTATTTGGGTGCAAATTCTTAAACTTAATATTGTTCTATTCTTGCGAAAAGCAGATCAAATTGTACTTGCACGCAACATGTGTTGCTCGGCTTAAGATTTGGAAATCTTTGAGTTTTTTTTCCTTCTGTTTTATCCACCTTTTGATGTAGATATTAGAAGACATTCTGAGCATGTGCAGAGATTACATCTGCCGCTTCAATGTAAAACGGCGTTGTTGTTGCTGTTGTTGATGTTATTGTTGATATTACTGTTGTTGATGTTGTTATTATTATTACTGTTGTTGGTGTTATTGTTGATATTACTGTTGTTGATGTTGTTATTATTATTACTGTTGTTGGTGTTATTGTTGATATTACTGTTGTTGATGTTGTTATTATTATTACTGTTGTTGGTGTTATTGTTGATATTACTGTTGTTGATGTTGTTATTATTATTACTGTTGTTGGTGTTATTGTTGATATTACTGTTGTTGATGTTGTTATTATTATTACTGTTGTTGGTGTTATTGTTGATATTACTGTTGTTGATGTTGTTATTATTATTACTGTTGTTGGTGTTATTGTTGATATTACTGTTGTTGATGTTGTTATTATTATTACTGTTGTTGGTGTTATTGTTGATATTACTGTTGTTGATGTTGTTATTATTATTACTGTTGTTGGTGTTATTGTTGATATTACTGTTGTTGATGTTGTTATTATTATTACTGTTGTTGGTGTTATTGTTGTTATCGTTGCCGCTGTGGTTGGTAGCCCACTCGATCGTGTTTCTTTAGTAACAGGTTACGACAGCTCTTCTTACATCCCGAAGCGAACTTGAGAATGTGGACCTGAGTTCTTAGCGGGTGAAGAAGGATGGTATAGATCAAAACGAGGTTCCAAAGTCAACTTATCATTAACATTATGCGGCTTTTGAGAGATATTACTTGTCCTCGCGCCGTCTTTTGCGTCATCAAACTTGTCCTTTGCAACCCTTGGGTTATCAAACTTGTCCTTCTCAACCCTTGGGCCATCAAACTTGTCCTTGTCAACACTTGGTCATCAAACTTGTTCTTGTCAACACTTGGTCATCAAACTTGTCCTTGTCAACACTTGGTCATCAAACGTGTCCTTGTCAACACTTTGTCATCAAACGTGTCCTTGTCAACACTTGGTCATCAAACTTGTCCTTGTCAACACTTGGTCATCAAACTTGTCCTTGTCAACACTTGGTCATCAAACTTGTCCTTGTCAACACTTGGTCATCAAACTTGTCCTTGTCAACACTTGGTCATCAAACTTGTCCTTGTCAACACTTGGTCATCAAACTTGTCCTTGTCAACACTTGGTCATCAAACTTGTCCTTATCAAGAATTGTATCCTCATACCAGCTCTCATCCGACCCTGGTATCCCCATCCCTACCCTCATCACACCCTGGTATCGTCATCCCTACCCTCATCCGACCCTGGTATCCTCATCCCTACCCTCATCCGACCCTGGTATCCCCATCCCTACCCTCATCCGACCCTGGTATCCCCATCCCTACCCTCATCCGACTCTGATATCCCCATCCCTACCCTCATCCGACCCTGATATCCCCATCCCTACCCTCATCCGACCCTGGTATCCCCATCCCTACCTTCATCCGACCATGGTATCCCCATCCCTACCCTCATCCGACCCTGGTATCCCCATCCCTACCCTCATCCGACTCTGGTATCCTCATCCCTACCCTCATCCGACCCTGGTATCGTCATCCCTACCCTCATCCGACCCTGGTATCCTCATCCCTACCCTCATCCGACCCTGATATCCCCATCCCTACCCTCATCCGACTCTGGTATCCTAACCCTACCCTCATCCTACCCTGGTATCCCCATCCCTACCCTCATCCGACTCTGGTATCCTCACCCTACCCTCATCCGACCCTGGTATCCCCATCCCTACCCTCATCCGACTCTGGTATCCTCACCCTACCCTCATCCGACCCTGGTATCCCCATCCCTACCCTCATCCGACCCTGGTATCCTCACCCTACCCTCATCCGACCCTGGTATCCCCATCCCTACCCTCATCCGACCCTGATATCCCCAACCCTACCCTCATCCGACTCTGGTATCCTCACCCTACCCTCATCCGACCCTGGTATCCCCATCCCTACCCTCATCCGACCCTGGTATCCTCACCCTTGCCCACATCCTACCATCGACATGGTTTGAGAGCCGTTCCCTGTATTGACATTGTAAAGTGCAACCGCTGAGCTAAAATCTGGAGCACCCGGTGAATAAGTGATCATGAAACAATTTACCGCTCATAAGAGAATTGATTTCTAGCCATCAGGCTGAACCCCGAGGTCATATCGGCCGCGACATTAAGTCACCTGCTACAACAGGCACGTTCAGCAACTAGTATATTCCGTTTAATCAACCGCCCACTTCTCTGGCCTCGCCTACTCCTATATACAAATGCAGGTTTATTCCAAACCCGCGCTCTAAAACACCCGCAAGTCACGGAATATATACGGCCCTGCTACCCATATCAGTAGCCCCACAACTGATTGCGTCACATTCTAATATAAGAGATGCTAACGGCCCCCCCCCCCCACCCACCCTCATCACTCTCTGTCTCTCTCTCCCTCTCTCTTCCACCCTCCTCAAAAAAAAGGAATGCGTTTCGAGTTCTCACCTAGCAGACTGCAGTCTAGGATGAAGTGTTGGAGGTAATTATAATACATGTTTTCTCAGCTGATAGGCAGTTTGTTAAGGCGACAATCGTCTTTTGGCGTGGATACGCTTGTTTCAACCACGGACAGTGTTGTCGGCTATATTAGCATCGTATATTATAACAAATGTGTCGGTATCCAGACAAAAATTCTCGAGGAGAGTTAAAAGATGTGACCGATTCTACACTTAACTTAACTTAACGTCTTTTTACTTGTTTAGAAAACTCTGCAGGGTCTGTATACAACCAGTTTCTTGGAGCGTGGTTAACCGATGTACAAGTCCATCTTAATATACTCAAACACTAGAGCTAAGCATACAGACATTAGCGAAGAGCTAAAGGGACACGAAAACATAAATACGGCTCCTGAAGAGCACATGATGGCCAAACTAACAATGCGCGAAATGGAAGAGGCTATGAGAACACTAAAGAAAAGGAAATCTCCCGGAAAAGACGGGATAACAAACGAAATGCTGATGGGGCTGGGCCAAACAGCGAAGAAAAAACTACTATCAGTCCTGAACCAAAGCTGGAAAAGGGGTATTGTACCCCAGGCATGGAAAGATGCAATACTGGTACCAGTACCAAAAACAGGAAAGGACAAAACAGATCCGAATGGATACAGGCCCATAAGCCTACTGAGCTGTGTCGGCAAGCTGATGGAACGGATGATAAACACCAGACTGATGTGGCATCTGGAAGAAAAACGAATACTAATTCCACAGCAAGCCGGCTTTAGACAGCACAGATCCACTGAGGACCAGGTCATCCTCATAGCCCAGGAGATAGAAGATGCCTACCAGGCACAGAAACACACAGTAGCTGTTTGGGTGGATCTGGAAAAGGCATTTGACAAAGTCTGGAAGGATGGACTTAGAGTCAAGCTAAGAAGAAGTGATGTCTGTGGGAAGATGTACAAGTGGATCAACCACTACCTCAAACAAAGAACGGCCAGAGTCCAAGTACAAGGGCAGATGAGCAAAAAGGTGACACTCGAGCAGGGAGTACCCCAAGGGGGAGTATTGTCACCCACACTCTTCCTGGTATATATAAACGATATTACAGAGAATATACCAAGAAGAGTCCATAGCTCAATGTTTGCAGACGATCTGGCTATGTGGACCTCTGAAAAGAATCTCACCATAGCAAGAAATCGGATGCAAACGGCCCTAACATCGCTGGAAGAGTGGGCGAACTCATGGCTGGTCAAAATAAATGAGGAGAAAACCACGTGCACAATATTCTCGCTCTCATTAAAACCCCAAAGTACCAAATTAAGCCTAAATGGCAAAATCCTGCAGCCAAACGACAACCCAACCTATCTGGGAGTCACATTTGATCGGCGCATGACATGGAAAAGTCAGATTGAGAGAAACCGAATGAAAGCCAGAGAAAGAATGGCGATCATGAGGAAACTTGCTGGCACAAGCTGGGGAGCAGACGAAGGCATACTAAAGAAACTGTACACTGGAAGAGTGAGACCAGTTCTCGAGTATGGCATTGCGGCATGGACAACAGCAGCGAAGGCGAACTTCGATAAAGTTAACAAACTTCAAAACCAAGCCATGAGAATTATAACAGGTGGCATGAAGTCAACGCCAATTGTAGAACTTGAAAAGATTACAAAACTGCAATCCATGACCGATAGAAGAGACTGCAGAGCCCAGCTGCAGTCAGAGAAACTCAGAAGACTGACGGACCATCCAATGTACCAGAGACTAAACAATTTGGGAAATGGGAAACTAAAGCGGAGAAACTTTGCAGAAATAGCCAAAGCAAAGATGCACGAAGATCCCATAAACGCACTAACAACACCAAAACCCATCACTACTGTACGAAAACCTACTTGGAGGCAGGATATATTTCCAGAGGTGGTAGAAAATATACCAGGTATTGCAAACAAAAACTGCCAGACTGAAAAAGAAAGGAGAGACACTACCCTAAGCTTCATAACGAAAAGCTACCCAAGCATGGACTGGACCCATGCATACACCGACGGTTCTGTAACAAACACTACACAGAACGGAGGGGCAGGAGCATTCCTGAACCTACCAAATGGCAGAAAAATAACACTGTCATTCGCTACTGGTAAGTACACAAGCAATTTCAGAGCAGAGGCAGAGGCACTGAGGGCGGCAGTGGAAGAAATGGTAACACACAGTGAAAATGAGAGCCATATAGTCCTGCTGACAGATGCTCTCGAAGTAGTCACAGCGCTAAAAAGCCAGAAAAACACTGAGCTTAATGACTTAAGAGCAGCACTCTGCAAACTGTGCCAGCAGTCCGCACCAAAAAGGGTGGTGGTACAGTGGGTTCCGTCACACTGCAACATCCAAGGCAACGAGGAGGCAGACAGACTGGCAAAAGAAGGTGCAAGGCTACCACAAACAGATACCAGTATGACGTACGAAGAGTCAAAACGGCTTATCAAAGCCAGATACATGTCCAAATGGGAAACCGAACATACTGGTTACACCAAAAACGATGCCTATTACCAGTTGAACCGAAGAGAGCAGGTCGTTGTCTTCAGACTTCGCACTGGCCACAACAGACTGAGGTACCACCTATTCAACAAACTGAAGATAGGGTGTACCGACGAATGCCCGTGCGGTACTGGTAAAATGACCACTGAACATCTGCTGCAGAACTGCCCGACATACGAGGATCAGAGAGAGCAGATGTGGCCATTGCCAGTGGAACTGCAAGACAAGCTCTATGGTAGTGGCGAGAGTCTCAGGATGACCGCCGCTTTTTTCGAGAAAATAATGGTTACTGTCTGACTGTGTACGCAGAAGAAGAAGAAACACTAGAGCAAAGCAGACCCGCAGCCTGTTAGGCGCCATCTATTCTGCTCTTAAAAAAACTATCTAGCTATGACCGTTGTTTTGCCCAGTTAGTCGCTTCTAACGACGGGCTCTCTGTGGAGCAG
This sequence comes from Ariolimax columbianus, assembly GCA_036924085.1. Taxonomy (NCBI): domain Eukaryota; kingdom Metazoa; phylum Mollusca; class Gastropoda; order Stylommatophora; family Arionidae; genus Ariolimax; species Ariolimax columbianus. The sequence continues at coordinate 94,645,706 of JAVGWX010000005.1, read as the reverse complement.
TGGTGCCATTCTTTTCTTTGTCATACACAGACACCCTGGTGGACCACTCGAGACAATTCAATTCTCTTGTTCGACATTGTTCCTTTTCTAACTGCATTGTTGTTGTTGTTGTTGTTGTAAGCTACTAGTGCTCAGATGAGTTGACTCATGACCACATGTCTTTGTTAGCAGGTTACAGTGGCTCCGCTTACTTCTCGAGGCGTACTTGAGAAGGTGGACTAATGTCCTCCTAGTTCTGGTCCTATGCGAGACGTCACAGTAAGCTCACCCCGTTAGTTGCTGTTGTTGACTGCCCACAACGAGCAGGATTACTCTTGTGTGGGCCTTAATAAGGGGCGTTAAGTCGCTGATTGTGGCAGCTTTGCTCACATCCCGATCATGCTGATGAAAGTGGACCGGAGTTCTCCAGGCGGTTGTGCTATGCATGGCGTCTTCTGTGTGTCGCTCACTACTTCGGGGATCACGTCGACAACTCACCTCGTTAATCAAGCTGCCATGAAAACAGCCCGTTTTCGGGGAGGGCTTTGAGAAATCTGAGGCGAGGGTCTTAGTCAGTATATTTTTACCCTGACCCTCACTAACACGTCTGATCAGAATGTTGTGTCTTACCAGACGTTAGCCTTCCTTCCCACGATATTGGTGATGACAGTGTCAATTCCCACCTCGCTAGCTAGACTGGCGTGACAGCTTGTTTCCAGGGAGCACTGCCCTGTGTGTTTCACTTGACAGTGATGATATTTTTGGTACCCTTTAAACTGACATTCTAGTAACCATTTACAGCTAGGTAGAATTGAGCATTATACTGCTAGAGATATTCAATATCATTGTTTTATGTGTCAAATACTGAAAGTTGTATGTCAGGCACAGAATCCATCATCTTTTTCTGCTTCTTCGTTCACTATTTGCCATCTGTAGTAATGACTCCATCAAATACAATCGCTAGCTCAAGGTTCCCTACATTGTCGTGTACAGCTTTTCAAAGCTGGGTTGGAGAGAAGAGTTCCCTGCGATACATGAAACAAATGGATAAAGACCTCCACCTCCATGTTCTCAATCGTGCTACTGATGACAGGCTGTGTCACAACAGTCTAGCCAGCCAGATGGGGATCGACTCTGTAATCCCAATACTTATGAGAGTACTTGAACGACATCCTGGGGAACAGTGTTCCATCTTCTCGAGTATGCATAGTGATGTAGGAAGAGACACTATAACCTACCACAGAGACGTAATCGAGTCATCTACCCTTATCTCAAGTGGATCCCACCTACCTCGCATTTGATCGGCGCATGACATGGAAAAGTCAGATCGAGAGAAACCGAATGAAAGCCAGACAAAGAATGACAATCATGAGGAACCTTGCTGGCACAAGCTGGGGAGCAGACGAAAGAATTCTAAAGAAACTGTACACTGGAAGAGTGAGACCAGTTCTCGAGTATGGCATTGCGGTATGGGCAACAGCAGCAAAGGCGAACTTTGATAAAATTAGCAAACTTCAAAACCAAGCCATGAGAGTTACAACAGGAGGCATGAAGTCAACGCCATTTGTAGAACTTGAAAAGATTACAAAACTGCAATCCATGACCGATAGAAGAGACTGCAGAGCCCAGCAGCAAGCAGAAAAACTAAGAACACTGACAGACCATCCAATGCATCAGAGACTAAATAGATTTGGAAAAGGGAAACTAAAGCGGAGAAACTTTGCAGAAAAAGCCAAAGCAAAGATGAGCGAAAACCCTATGAACACCATAACAACACCAAACCCCATCCCTACTGTACGCAAACCCACATGGAAGCAGCATATCTTTCCGGAGGTGGTAGAAAATATACCAGGTATTGGAAACAAGAACAGCCAGAATGAACAAGAAAGAAGAGACATAACCCTGAGGTACATAACGGAAAATTACCCAAGCATGGACTGCACCCATGCATACACCAACGGTTCTATAACAAACACAACACAGAACGGAGGGGCAGGGGCATTCCTGAGCCTACCAAATGGCAGGAAAATAACATTGTCATTGGCAACTGGAAAATACACAAGCAATTTCAGAGCGGAGGCAGAGGCACTGAGAGCGGCAGTGGAAGAAATTGTGACCGGTAAAAGGAATGAAAGCCATATAGTCCTGCTTACAGATGCCCTGGCCGTAGTTACTGCACTAAAATGCCAGAAAAATACTGAACTTAGTGATTTAAGAGCAGTACTCTGTCAACTTTACCAGCAGTCTGCACCAAAAAGGGTAGTGGTACAGTCGGTTCAATTCCACTGCAACATCCAAGGCAACGAGGAGGCAGACAGACTGGCAAAAGAAGGTGCAAGACTACCACAACCAGATACCAGTGTGACTTACGAAGAGTCAAAACGGCTTATTAGAGCTAGATACATGACCAAATGGGAAACAGAACATACTGGCTACACAAGAAACGATGGCTATTACCAGTTGAACAGAAGAGAGCAGGTCGTGGTCTTCAGACTTCGCACTGGCCACAATAGACTGAGGTACCACCTATTCAACATATTGAAGATAGGTGGCACCGACGAATGCACGTGTGGTACCGAGAAAATGACCGCTGAACATTTGCTGCAAAACTGCCCGACATACGAGGATCAGAGAGAGTAGATGTGGCCATCACCAGTAGCAACACTAGACAAGTTCTACGGCAGTGTCGACAGCCTCAGGATGACAGCTGCTTTTTTCGAAAAAATAAAGGTCGACGTCTGACAGCGTAAGAAGAAGAAGAAGAAGAAGAAGAAGAAAAAGTACAGGACAACAAATGCCGGTACGATAGTAGAGATGGAAGCAGTGATATCAGCTCTGAGATGGAAGCAGTGATATCAGCTCTGAGATGGAAGCAGTGATATCAGCTCTGAGATGGAAGCAGTGATATCAGCTCTGAGATTTAAGGAGTGATATCAGCTTTGAGATTTAAGGAGTGATATCAGCTTTGAGATTTAAGGAGTGATATCAGCTCTGAGATTTAAGGAGTGATATCAGCTCTGAGATTTAAGGAGTGATATCAGCTCTGAGATTTAAGGAGTGATATCAGCTTTGAGATTTAAGCAGTGATATCAGCTCTGAGATGGAAGCAGTGATATCAGCTTTGAGATTTAAGGAGTGATATCAGCTTTGAGATGGAAGCAGTGATATCAGCTTTGAGATTTAAGCAGTGATATCAGCTCTGAGATGGAAGCAGTGATATCAGCTCTGAGATTTAAGCAGTGATATCAGCTCTGAGATTTAAGCAGTGATATCAGCTTTGAGATGGAAGCAGTGATATCAGCTCTGAGATTTAAGCAGTGATATCAGCTCTGAGATGGAAGCAGTGATATCAGCTCTGAGATTTAAGCAGTGATATCAGCTCTGAGATTTAAGCAGTGATATCAGCTCTGAGATGGAAGCAGTGATATCAGCTCTGAGATGGAAGCAGTGATATCAGCTCTGAGATGGAAGCAGTGATATCAGCTCTGAGATTTAAGCAGTGATATCAGCTCTGAGATGGAAGCAGTGATATCAGCTCTGAGATTTAAGCAGTGATATCAGCTCTGAGATTTAAGCAGTGATATCAGCTCTGAGATGGAAGCAGTGATATCAGCTTTGAGATTTAAGGAGTGATATCAGCTTTGAGATGGAAGCAGTGATATCAGCTTTGAGATTTAAGCAGTGATATCAGCTCTGAGATGGAAGCAGTGATATCAGCTCTGAGATTTAAGCAGTGATATCAGCTCTGAGATTTAAGCAGTGATATCAGCTTTGAGATGGAAGCAGTGATATCAGCTCTGAGATTTAAGCAGTGATATCAGCTCTGAGATGGAAGCAGTGATATCAGCTCTGAGATTTAAGCAGTGATATCAGCTCTGAGATTTAAGCAGTGATATCAGCTCTGAGATGGAAGCAGTGATATCAGCTCTGAGATGGAAGCAGTGATATCAGCTCTGAGATGGAAGCAGTGATATCAGCTCTGAGATTTAAGCAGTGATATCAGCTCTGAGATGGAAGCAGTGATATCAGCTCTGAGATGGAAGCAGTGATATCAGCTCTGAGATTTAAGCAGTGATATCAGCTCTGAGATGGAAGCAGTGATATCAGCTCTGAGATGGAAGCAGTGATATCAGCTCTGAGATTTAAGCAGTGATATCAGCTCTGAGATGGAAGCAGTGATATCAGCTCTGAGATGGAAGCAGTGATATCAGCTCTGAGATTTAAGCAGTGATATCAGCTCTGAGATGGAAGCAGTGATATCAGCTCTGAGATGGAAGCAGTGATATCAGCTCTGAGATGGAAGCAGTGATATCAGCTCTGAGATGGAAGCAGTGATATCAGCTCTGAGATGGAAGCAGTGATATCAGCTCTGAGATGGAAGCAGTGATATCAGCTCTGAGATTTAAGCAGTGATATCAGCTCTGAGATGGAAGCAGTGATATCAGCTTTGAGATGGGAGCAGTGATATCAGCTTTGAGATGGGAGCAGTGATATCAGCTCTGAGATGGGTTTCTGAGGCCTCTTCTATGACAGCGATGTTGTTGTTGCTTCTGTTGTTGTTGTTGTTTATGCCTACAATGAATATGTTTACGTTTGTGTGCGCCTTGTACAGGGCGTTATGTTGGCTTGTAACAGCTCACACCCCTAGCGTGCTGATGAAGGTGTATAGTTACCCTCCTGGAGGTAGTGTTATGCTTGGCTTAATCTGCGTGACGCTCACTTCTACAGGAATCACGTCATCTCATTAGCCAGACTTCTGGGAAAACAACATGTTCACAGGGAACGCTCCAACGAAGATAAATTGTGGTCCTATCCAGTTTATTCTGGCTGACCCCGACACAACGTTTTGGTCATTATGCCCTGCTACCTGACTAGATTGGCCTGTCAGTTTACCCTATGGCAGAAAAGGTTATCGTGTCCGGCTATGAAACCTAACTTATGAAGGTACAGAAGGGCTGCCTAAAGCATGAAGCCTTGACTTCTGTGTGAGCACACATGCATGCACCGTCTCTGATTATACTCTCAGGCCCAATTGTTAGCAGCTTGGAAGTTTGTTTGAACTGAAAAACAAAAATAATGTACGGATTCTGTAAAATCAAGAGAAATCAAAACGACGCTTTTTCTGAATGTAGTGAACAAAGAATATTGTTCTGCGAGAAGGCTTCCGGACTTCAATGGCTACTGATGTGTGCAGTCGGAGATAATGCTGTACTCACAAAGTATAAAAACATTATTTTTGTTTATCAGTTTTTGTTTACCCCTGTTCTGTTTTATTTAATTCCAGTGAGCCATATCGCTTCTGAATTATATCTGTATAATGGACCATGCATCTATTAGATGTGTGTGTGTGTGTGTGTGTCTGTGTCTGTGTATGTCTGTGTGTGTGTGTTGTATCATCTGTATTGACTATATTTTGTGTGCCATGTTTGTCTTTGATTCGTTCTACTCTTTGTGGGCCATGTCTATTTTTAATTAGTCCTTTTTGTGGGACTTGTGCTTGATCGCTTTTTTTAGAATCATGTCTTGGTTATTTCTTTTGTGGACCATGTCTGCGTTTTATTGGTTGATTCTTGCGACCCCTGATTGTTTCAGAAAGCTTTTTCTTTCTATTTGTGCTTTTTTTTTTGAGGACCATTTAAAACAAAATTAGTTTTCTTTTAATTTTTTTTCTTTCTTTTTCATTTGTTATTTTTGGCAGCATATGATGGTTAATAATATTGAATTTCAGAGAAGAAACAAAAGACTGTTTTATTAATATTGCTTTTCAGAACCGAGAACGTGTTTCATAATGGTATCTCACAAAAGCAAGAAATTGGTTCATAATGTTGACTTACAAAAACAAGAATTTGGTTGACAAAGTTGACTTACAAAAACACAAATTTGGTTCATAATGTTGACTTACAAAAACACAAATTTGGTTCATAATGTTGACTTACAAAAACACGAATTTGGTTCATAATGTTGACTTACAAAAACACGAATTTGGTTCATAATGTTGACTTACAAAAACACGAATTTGGTTCATAATGTTGACTTACAAAAACACGAATTTGGTTCATAATGTTGACTTACAAAAACACAAATTTGGTTCATAATGTTGACTTACAAAAACACAAATTTGGTTCATAATGTTGACTTACAAAAACACGAATTTGGTTCATAATGTTGACTTACAAAAACACAAATTTGGTTCATAATGTTGACTTACAAAAACACGAATTTGGTTGACAAAGTTGACTTACAAAAACACGAATTTGGTTGATAATGTTGACTTACAAAAACACGAATTTGGTTGATAATGTTGTTTGATAAAAACTAGAAATTGGTTGATAATGTTGTTTTACAAAAACCAGAAATTGGTTGATAATGTTGTTTTACAAAAACCAGAAATTGGTTGATAATGTTGTTTTACAAAAACAAGAATTTGGTTGATAATGTTGTTTGATAAAAACCAGAAATTGGTTGATAATGTTGTTTAACAAAAACAAGAATTTGGTTGATAATGTTGACTTACAAAAACAAGAAATTGGTTGATAATGTTGTTTAACAAAAACAAGAATTTGGTTGATAATGTTGACTTACAAAAACAAGAAACTGGTTGATAATGTTGTTTAACAAAAACAAAAATTGGTTGATAATGTTGACTTACAAAAACAAGAAATTGGTTAATAATGTTGTTTAACAAAAACAAAAATTTGGTTGATAATGTTGACTTACAAAAACAAGAAATTGGTTGATAATGTTGTTTAACAAAAACAAGAATTTGGTTGATAATGTTGACTTACAAAAACAAGAATTTGGTTGATAATGTTGACTTACAAAAACAAGAATTTGGTTGATAATGTTGGCTTACAAAAACAATAATTTGGTTGATATTGTTGCTTTATGAAAACAATAATTTGGTAATAATATTGTATTTTAAAACCAAGAACTTGATTGGTAGATAATATTGCACTTCAGAAATAAGAATATGGTTGATAATATTATCCTTCAAAAACAAGAATTTGGTTGAGAATGTTGCCTAACAAAAAATACAATTTGCTTAAAAAGTTGCTTTGCAAAAACAAGAACGATTGATAATATTGTCTTTGAAAATAAAAGAACTTGCTTGATAATGTGACCATAAAAAACGAGAGTATTAAATCTCGATAACAAGACACACAGTAAAATCTCGCTAACAAGACACACAGTAAAATCTCGCTAACAAGACACAGTAAAATCTCGCTAACAAGACACACAATAAAATCTCACTGACAAGACACACAATAAAATCTCACTAACAAGACACACAATAAAATCTCGCTAACAAGACACACAATAAAATCTCGCTAACAAGACACACAATAAAATCTCGCTAACAAGACACACAATAAAATCTCGCTAACAAGACACACAATAAAATCTCGCTAACAAGACACACAATAAAATCTCGCTAACAAGACACACAATAAAATCTCGCTAACAAGACACACAATTAAATCTCGCGAACAAGACACACAATAAAATCTCGCTAACAAGACACACAATAAAATCTCGCTAACAAGACACACAATAAAATCTCGCTAACAAGACACACAATAAAATCTCGCTAACAAGACACACTATATAGTCTGGCTAACAAGACACACAATATAGTCTGGCTAACAAGACACACAATATAGTCTGGCTAACAAGACACACAATATAGTCTGGCTAACAAGACACACAATATAGTCTGGCTAACAAGACACAATAAATGGGGAAGAGACTGTTGTCAGATGTACGGCTCTTGTTCTTGTCATAATTAGGCACTCTGGGCAAGTAACGTCATAAAAAATATATAATTGTTCTTTTGAGGCCCTTAAGTCTTCGACTCTTTCCTTGTTGTAGTCGTTGTTTAATAGCTGATATTGTACCAAGTGAGTTATCGAATTCTTCCTTATTGTACCAAGAGAGTTATCGAATTCTTCCTTATTGTAGCACTTGAGTCATTGAATATGTCCTTAATGCATTTCTTGAGTCATTGAAGATGTTTTTTATTATTGCACTTGAGTCATTGAATATGTTCTTATTGTAGCACTTGAGTCAGTGAATATGTTCTTATTGTATCACTTGAGCCATTGAATATATGTCATAAACAGACACACACCTACACACACACACAGAGACACACACAGTCACACACAGACACACACAGATACACATACCCACACATACACACACACACACACACGCACGCACGCATTCAGACACACATACACACAGACACATAGACCCATACATACATACATTCATACAAAGAGCACACGCAAACATATACACTCACAGCATTGATGTGATCTGACACATACTGATCAGACAATGTTAATCAGGGTCAAGTAAACACTCTGACCAAGACCTCACCTCACTTCCACGCAGTTCCCTCTGGAAACAGAATGTTTCACATTGGATAACGAGGTGAGGATCTAAGCCTTAACCAGATGAAGCCAAGCATAGCACAACTCCCTGTAGGACCGAGTCTACCTTCATCAACACACTCGGAATGTGAGCGAACTTACTGCAACCTGCCACAAAGCGCCCTTTTCAGGACGCACAAAAGAGTTACGTTACTCATCGTGGGAATTAAACAACAACAACACAACAACAACAACAGCCTTCTACACAATTGAATGTGTGACAATTCAACAGTCAAATCTACTTGTCAAGGTACATAATCACGAAATATGAATTAACATGTCACAATTGGCTTACACCGATTCTCGGATAAACCAGTTATCCGCTCCTTTATTCTCGAACTTTAAATTGAGCATTGGCTTCAGCATTCTTTCAAATTTAGGAGGCCTACTGTGGTTTTTACGTCTGTGAATGACCGCGTATGTAATGACAAGAGTTGGAACATTGCTTACCCTACATTGTTTGTGCCTATTATAGCATGCTCCCCGTGCTTCCTTGGCTCTTTCCTCGAATTACACAGACCCCTCGGGATCAGAAAAAGGCTGCGTTAATTGTATTTGATTTTTTTTTAATAAATATTATAAACGCAGAATTAGAATGATCTGATCTTCAGAACACAAATTTTGCAGAAAAATGGACAAACGTACAAAAAAACAAAAATTGTAATTGTCACAATTATAATACCTGAGCACACGACCTTTTTTCTCACGTGCAGAAACATCATTACACCGTTATATGACCGTAGCCAGGTCATAAATTCGGTTAAAACTTCCGAAACAAGGTCACCTATTGTGATCTAAGAGTGTTGTTGATGGGAATGATTTCCCCATGAGACTGGCATTTTACAACCTGTCAAATAATGTCCGGGTTTCACATTCCTTTGATTCTTTTAGCTGTAACTAGAAAAACGTTTTTGTAATTTGGTTTGTCTAAATAATCTTAAAACCAATTCTGATTTAATTCTTATCACTGTTGAAACGATGCAAATTAGAATATAATAATGTTAAATGGCTATCGTTTATATTTCGTACATTTCAGTGGCACAGTCAAAGAGAGCTGACTTCTCATGACAAAGGAATCTGGTTTCATTACCATTATCAAGTCAAGCTATCTGTAAAGGAGTACACAGAGAGGCAAATCCTGTTGTCCTTTCAGTTGAGTATTCTGTGAGTCGGGGTTGTGGATGGGTGCGAAGATGGCTCACGAGTCCGAAATGAAATCTTCATAATCGCAGGCAGTGGGGGTATGGAAAGTTCTTTTCGCCAGACGATGATTGTTCACAGACTTATCTGGCCTGTCTTCGTTGTTCTGCTGCAGTCTTTTTAGAAGCCTCGCATGATGGTGCTCCTCTGTGGAGAACTGTGCGCCAGGTTTGCGGTCTTGCGCAGCATATTCCGATGTTTCTAGTTTTGTGCTGAAGATCTTTAAATACGTTGTAAGAGTGTATTTGCAGCGCTTATTTGGCCTCACTGTGAGCCTTTGGCCTTCTGCATCTCGCCTCAGAAGATTATTTTTTATAACCGATAGTCTGGAATGCGAACCACATGACCCACCCAGAGAATCTGTGATTGCATCATGATGGTATCAATGTTAGGGTACCAGCCCTCTCACGAACAGGATTATCCGGGATTCTGTCTTGCCATTTGATGCTCAACACCCTCCTGAGACAAAGTGTGTGAAAATGATTCAGCTTCTTTGCGTGATGCCTGCATACAGTCCATGTTTCACTTGCGTATAGCAACACTTGGACATTGCTCTGTACATCTTCGGCTTCGTTTGGAGGCTAATGCAATTTCGCCGCCAAAAGTTTGAAAGGCCCATGTATTTGAACACAGAGAGACAAACGTATCTGTACACAGAGAGACAAACGTATCTGTACACAGAGAGACAAACGTATCTGTACACAGAGAGACAAACGTATGTGTACACAGACAGACAAATGTATTTATACACACAGAGACAAATGTATGTGTACACAGAAACAAATATATAATATATAGCTATCCATCGCAAGCAATGATGACAACAGCAGTCGATGTGTCGCACCTCACCGGTGAGGCGATAAGTGGCTGTATATTTCAATTCTGGCACACAGTCCTCTCAACTTATGCAGCATTTGAGGTCAGTGTTGGACATGTGAGCGTCAGTTGTTTTGTCTTTTCGCGCAGTACGATTTCTCCGTGTCTCGGAGATTTGGCCGTCCTGAGCAATGGAGGCTCTTCGCCATGTCTGACGGTCCTGTGGCATATACTCCCATGAGTTTACCTCGGTTGAAGCGTGTCAGAGATATTTTGGTGCCTATGAAGCGTGTCAGAGATATTTTGGTGCCTATGAAGCGTGTTAGAGATATTTTGGTGCCTATGAAGCGTTTCTTTTGTCTAGTCGTAAATACTCTTTCAGCTCATCATACATTAGTTGTTTGGTGGTGCGGCTGGCCCGCCTTGCGCACAACGTGGCCCGCCCACCTTATCTGGATCTTTACCAACATTGTGTGGATGTTCGACATTTTGTTCTCGGTGTCTTGTACTCTATCCTGCCACGGTAATCTTAACAATCTAAGGTGACAGCGTGTATGAAAGTGGTTTATTTGTCTAGCTTGTCTGCTGTACACTGTCCACGTCTCACTGGCAAAAAGAAGAGTAATAAGCACTACGGCTAGGAAGACTTTCAGTTTTGTATCAAGGCTAAAACTCCCTCCAATTCCACACGGAAAGAGAGACAAGGCCACTATGCGACATGGACAAAATAATCTACTTAAAAGATAAGATATAACGGTTACATAATATAAATTAGTTCCTATGAGAAAATCTCAAACAGAGTGTCACATCCAACATTTCATGGTCGCTCGCCTCTCTGGCATTGAAGCCACAAAGAATGACTAACTTCAGGTCACCAAGGATGGCTAGCTTGAAGTCACCAAGGATGACTAGCTTGAAGTCACCAAGGAGGACTAACTTCAAGTCACCAAGGAGGACTAACTTCAAGTCACCAAGGAGGACTAACTTTAAGTCACCAAGGATGACTAGCTTGAAGTCACCAAAGATGACTAGCTTGAAGTCACCAAGGATGACTAGCTTGAAGTCACTAAGGATGACTAACTCGAAGTCATCAAAGATGACTAGCTTGAAGTCACCAAGGATGACTAGCTTAAAGTCACCAAGGATGACTAGCTTGAAGTCACCAAGGAGGACTAACTTCAAGTCACCAAGGAGGACTAACTTCAAGTCACCAAGGATGACTAGCTTGAAGTCACCAAAGATGACTAGCTTGAAGTCACCAAGGATGGCTAGCTTGAAGTCACCAAGGATGACTAGCTTGAAGTCACTAAGGATGACTAACTCCCAGTCACCAAAGATGACTAGCTTGAAATCACCAAAGATGACTAGCTTGAAGTCACCAAGGATGACTAGCATCTCGGACTTTGGGAATTCGTCTTTGTTGTCATCTGCGGTACGTAGACACTGATCAAGGTTGTATTTTGATTTCTTGCCTGTGGTAATTGCAGAGTAATTATTGGATCATGTATTCCCTTTGGAAGCCTTAGGAGGTCGTGTAGAAGGCAGATTTGATGGCGAATCCTACTTCAGAATCGTGACTTTCGTGCCTGGCTCGCCATTCAAGAAGAATATGTATCCTCCACCCATTTCAGAAAGTTGACTCGCATCGGGCAGTCTGGTCTCACTTAAGACAGATATATCTACACCATAGCCGGGAGCTCTCTGGACACGTGCAGATCGTCTCTCAGGTCTACACCATACTGCACGAGTTCTCTGGACACAAGTGCAGATCGTCTCTCAGGTCTACACCACAGTGAGCGAGTTCTCTGGACACGTGCAGATCGTCTCTCAGGTCTACACCACAGTGACCGAGTTCTCTGGACACGTCCAGATCGTCTCTCAGGTCTACACCACAGTGACCGAGTTCTCTGGACACGTACAGATCGTCCACAGGTCTACACCACAGTGACCGAGTTCTCTGGACACGTGCAGATCGTCTCTCAGGTCTACACCACAGTGACCGAGTTCTCTGGACACGTGCAGATCGTCTCTCAGGTCTACACCACAGTGACCGAGTTCTCTGGACACGTGCAGATCGTCTCTCAGGTCTACACCACAGTGACCGAGTTCTCTGGACACGTGCAGATTGTCTATCAGGTCTACCATTCCTAGGGTTGTTGAGTAGCATTTGCACGTTTCACGCGCCGAGTGTGAAGTCTTTTAACTTATTTACTCTATTAACCCTATTTTGCTTTGCTTGTGACGCCTATCAGATCGTTCTGACAGAACATTATAACTGTACATAAAGCGATATGGTTGATCCGGGTGGCAAGTAAGCCCAGACGTCGTTGGACTACCCCTAAAGAAGGTACAGTGCGTTTCTTCCCCGAGGTAAATGACTGCTGTGGCCTGTTCTGTTCACGCAGCAAAATGACACGTCGTCGTCTTTTGACATCAAAGTTAACGCTAGTGACTTGTGTTCATACCTTTTTTTTGCGTTCGCCTTATTTCTCCATTCCCTAAGGCGATGGGCGGTGCACTTAGGTTTTTATTTATCGGCCCAGTGCATCCGACTTCGGCATGCATTTTATGTAAGGGTCTGCTTCCTCCTGCATTTTCTAAGGGTTTGCTTCCCCAGGGTAACGGCCGGTGCTGTGATGGGGATCAAACCCAGCACCTTTGAGTTGTGAGCCGTGTCACTTAACCACTGGCCCACGCCTTCCCCGTTCATGATAACAAAATGACACAGTTCTCAAGAGGTATCAGTATATAAGCACACTTGATGTCTCAGAACGATGTAGGACACAGTCAAACACCTTACATGCACGATCACATAACTTGGTTCATCTTTAACAATGAATAAATTCCATGACTGCACACATCCTTTGGATGAGGTGAAAACGTGTGCCGGCTTGGTTATCATTCTTACTTACACATTTATATGTACACAGAGAGACAAGCGTATTTGTAAATAGAAAACCACCTAACGTGTACGCAAAAAGACACCGTTATATGTGTACACAGAACGAGTCAACATTGCAACAAGATGACGTGCAAGAGATTGCAACAGGACAATCTAAATGGACAAACGACATCCTTTCAGTGTACCATCAAGACAAGAGATGGACAAACAACATCCCCTCAGTGTACCATCAAAACAAGAGATTGGAACAGGACAATCTAAAATGGACGAACGACATCCTCTCAGTGTACCATCAAGACAAGAGATGGACAAACAACATCCCCTCAGTGTACCATCAAGACAAGAGATGGACAAGCGACATCCTCTCAGTGTACCATCAAGACAAGAGATGGACAAACAACATCCTCTCAGTGTACCATTAATACAAGAGATTGGAACAAGACAATCTAAAATGGACAAACGACATCCTCTCAGTGTACCATCAAGAAAAGAGATGGACAAACAACATCCCCTCAGTGTACCATCAAGACAAGAGATGGACAAACGACATCCTCTCAGTGTAACAACAAGACAAGAGATGGACAAACGTCATTATCTCAGTGTACCATCAAGACAAGAGAATGGAACAGGACAATCTAAAATGGACAAACGACATCCTCTCAGTGTACCATCGAGACAATAGATAGACAAACGACATCCTCTCAGTGTACCATCAAGATAAGAGAAGGACAAACGACATCCCCTCAGTGTACCATCAAGACAAGAGATGGACAAACAATATCCTCTCAGTGTACCATCAAGACAAGAGATGGACAAACGACATCCTCGCAGTGTACCATCAAGACAAGAGATGGACAAACGACAAACAAAATCCTCTCAGTGTACCATCAAGACAACAGATGGACAAACGACATCGCCTCAGTGTACCATCAAGACAAGAGATGGACAAACGACATCCTCTCAGTGTACCATCAAGACAAAAGATGGACAAATGACATCGCCTCAGTGTACCATCAAGACAAGAGATGGATAAGCGACAAACAACATCCTCTCAGTGTACCATCAAGACAAGAGATAGACAAACGACATCATCGCAGTGTACCATCAAGACAAGAGATTGGAACAGGACAATCTTAAATGGACAAACGACATCCTCTCAATGTACCATTAAGACAAGAGATTGGAACATTACAATCTAAAATGGACAAACGACATCCTCTCAGTGTACCATCAAGAGAAGAGATGGACAAACGTCATTATCTCAGTTTACCATCAAGACAATAGATAGACAAACGACATCCTCTCATTGTACCATCAAGACAAGAGATAGACAAACGACATCCTCTCAGTGTACCATCAAGACAATAGATAGACAAACGACATCCTCTCAGTGTACCATCAAGACAATAGATAGACAAACGACATCCTCTCAGTGTACCATCAAGACAATAGATAGACAAACAACATCCTCTCAGTGTACCATAAAGACAATAGATAGACAAACGACATCCTCTCACTGTACCATCAAGACAAGAGATGGACAAACGACATCCCCTCAGTGTACCATCAAGGCAAGAGATGGACAAACGACATCGTCTCAGTGTACCATCAAGACAAGAGATGGACAAACGACATCCTTTCAGTGTACCATAAAGACAAGAGATGGACAAACGACATCGCCTTAGTGTACCATAAAGACAAGAGATGGACAAACGACATCGCCTTAGTGTACCATCAAGACAAGAGACGGACAAACGACATCGCCTCAGTGTACCATCAAGACAAGAGATGGACAAACGACATCCTCTCAGTG
Source organism: Ariolimax columbianus (assembly GCA_036924085.1). Lineage (NCBI taxonomy): Eukaryota > Metazoa > Mollusca > Gastropoda > Stylommatophora > Arionidae > Ariolimax > Ariolimax columbianus. The sequence goes on along the minus strand of JAVGWX010000005.1, from coordinate 94,630,561 downwards.
TACCATCAAGACAAGAGACGGACAAACGACATCGCCTCAGTGTACCATCAAGACAAGAGATGGACAAACGACATCGCCTCAGTGTACCATCAAGACAAGAGATGGACAAACGACATCGCCTCAGTGTACCATCAAGACAAGAGACGGACAAACGACATCCTCTCAGTGTACCATATAACAAGAAAAGATAGTGCCCATAGCAAGCGATGACGGCCACAACATCAGGCGTCATGTCTTAATAATGTGATGTGCGCTGTATTTAGATTATAGTGAGGAAGAAAATGCGCTGGTCATCAATCTCACTCTCTTTTCCTGAGTTAGCTTGAATCAGTATCAATATTATTGGTCGAGACGACTGAGGTAACTCGGTATGCAGGCACTCTGGTCTTACCTCCCATGAGACCTAGGATGGTTTGAAACTTGCTAGATTCAATCGCCCACCGTCCCCGTTCATCACTGTGGGAGGCGAGTGTCTTAACATCTTGACTATAGCGACCCCTTATAGACAAGAGATGAGATGAACTAACGACATCTTCTCATTGTACCATCGAGACAAGAGGTGGGCAAACAATAATATCATAGTGCTAAGTACTCCGATGGTAAATGCAGAAGAAAACAGTTTTATAAAATGTAATACTAAGATGGGAAGTAGAAAAACAATAGTCGCATAGAGTGCAACATTAAATCAAGAAATAAACAAACAATGGTGGCACTGAATGTCACATTAAGTCATGAAGTAGACAAACAATGGTAGCACTAAATGTCACATTAAGACAAGAAATAGACAAACAATGGTGGTATAGAATGCCACATTAGGCCAAGAAATGAACAATTGTTGCATAGAATGACACATTAGACCAAGAAATGGACAAAAATGATCGCATAGAATGTAACATTAGGCCAAGAAATGGACAGACAATGGTCGCATAGAATATCACATTAAGCCAAGAAATGGCCAAAGAAATATTGAATACCATTGCACCGAATATTGGATGCTTATCCGCTATGTGAACCGGTGAAAATCTGATACTATAATGCTTTTCTCGTTTCCTACTGCAACAGCAACTGATTCTTCCATCTTGTTTTCTCGTTTCTCGCGTTTGTTTATGTGGGCCTTTCTCATGTTTTTCATAAAAGCGTGTCTAAGACTTAGTCGGGTCCTGTTGCCGCCGCCTGAAAGATGATCCTGTGTTCCGACTGAATTAATGCTTCTTATTATAAATAACTCTGAACGTATCCAGTCTGAAAGCTTGTATTTGCAGGAAAGATTTTTCTCATACGCGTGGCTTGCTTTTGTGTGGGGGAAGTATGCGTCTAACGTTTCCAGACCTCCTTCTTCCTGGTAACCATATTGTTGACATCATAAATAAAATTAATCTAGTTACGGGATATGTCCAAGCAGCAGAAGCAAGTAATCTATCGCGACTTAAACTTAGGGTGCTTTGTGGATCACTTGTTATTGCAGTCAGTAATTCAAGCCGTGGAGCCAGGAAGGGGAAATAACTACCAGTCAAAACAGTATGTGGGCCCGAAGTACACCGCATCTTAGAAATGGTAGCTGGGGACAGAGAGAGTGTGGGATAGATTCAAACGTCTTTATTTGGTGGTAAACTTAACTTAACGTATTTATACTGGTTTAGAAGACTCTACTGAGTCTGTATTCAGCCAGTTTCTTGGAGGGTGCATTAATTGATGTGCGATCCAATTTTAACAGACTCAAACACTAGAGCTAGTTAGGCTAGTTAGGCGTCATCTTTAGCTGCTCTTCTTGACAAAGAAATGTAATGGTTAAAGTCAGTTAGGCACATAACAAACATTGCCGTCATGGATGAAGTATCACATACTTGAGTGTTTGCTATTTCTTTAAAAATTAAGAAACGAATTTGGAAGCTGCGGCGGCGATGACGGTTAAAAGCAGATAAACGCGTCAATAGGAATGACTGAGCTACCTGGCCGAGTATCATTTTGCTTCTCTCTCAAGTGAAGCAGCTGCCGTAACTTTATAAAAAATTGTTATTACCTATTTCTGAAATACGGTGTCTAGTTATCTCCTTCGCTGCTTTGCATTCCGTAACAGTAAGTCAGGCACCTATTTACAGCTGCGTAAACTAGAGAGTAACTGTCTTTGTAAATTAAACAATCAACTGCTGCCTTGAAGGTAGGCTTGGGACAGTCAAATTCTAGAGAAACAGCTCCAAATAATTGGATGCTGAATATAGGTCCCATAGGCGCAGAACAAAATGCACTGCACGCTTAACAACAGACACAGCCGCATATATGACTATGCTAGATGGCTAGATGTTAAGTTCAGTTAACCAAGAAGATAAATGTATGCATAGAAGAGTGCAGTGACCCATTTCTTGAACTGACTATAAACCTACAGACATCCACATTTAAGAACGGATGTCATACATAATAAACTGTCAGTCCGGAAATTGGCCAAACCTTGCTGACCTTTCTAATGGAGTCCCTTATCAAATTTCTTTCTGTTAATGTTGAAATATCAAAGGAATCGAATCATAGTACCGACTTTTGGTTGGGGTGTAGTATGTGCAATGACCGAGCATTGGCAAAATGGAGTAAGAAAGTGATCAATAAAATTTATCGTAGGAGAGTACTGCAACCAAAAATACAAATAAAGCCGACACAATTCACTTAACAACGGGCTGGAGGAGACAGACGTCTATCGATTGCTAGCTTAATTAAGAGATCTCAGACCTGGGACAGAATTTGAAATGGGCTTTATATAATGAACATTTCTAACTTTGAGATTTAGAAGTCATGGAGTTACTGGCCTTAAACAGTGACTAAGATCATGTGAGTCTTTTGTGGCGTCTTCTAGTCTGTCACTATGTTCTGGTCATCTGCTTGTCTGCATTTTAGTTAACTTAATATGTCTGTCTGAAAATGTATTTACGGTATATTTGACTGTGTTTTATTTAGTTGCATGTAAACTTGAATCTCTAGTGACATCTCTACACCAGCTAGCTGCAGAGGATCTCCAACGTTCTCTGTATCTTGCCTTCATATGGCAGTATATCAAGGTTTTTCCAGTTTACCTTAAAATGGTGTGCTCTAACTTACAGCGATGTTTTACTATGGCACGTCTACCCTCCACCTTACCTTCCAGCTCGTCTACCCTCCACCTTACCTTCCAGCACGCCTACCCTCCACCTTACCTTCGAGCACGTCTACCCTCCACCTTACCTTCCAGCACGTCTACCCTCCACCTTACCTTCGAGCACGTTTGCCCTCCACCTTACCTTCCAGCATGTCTACCCTCCACTTTACCTTCCAGCACGTTTGCCCTCCACCTTACCTTCCATCACGTCTACCCTCCACCTTACCTTCCAGTAGGTTTGCCCCCATCCTTACCTTCCAGCACGCCTACCCTCCACCTTAATTTCCAGTACATCTTCTCCCCACCTTACCTTCCAGTACATCTTCTCCCCACCTTACCTTCCAGCACATCGTCTCCCCACCTTACCTTCCAGTATATCTTCTCCCCACCTTACCTTTCAGTACATCCTCTCTCCACTTCACCTCCCAGTACATCTTCTTCCCACCTTACCTCCCAGCACATCGTCTCCGCACCTTACCTTCCAGTACATCCTCTCTCCACTTCACCTCCCAGCACATCGTCTCCGCACCTTACCTTCCAGTACATCCTCTCTCCACTTCACCTCCCAGCACATCGTCTCCGCACCTTACCTTCCAGTACATCCTCTCTCCACTTCACCTCCCAGCACATCGTCTCCGCACCTTACCTTTCAGTACATCTTCTCTCCACTTCACCTCCCAGCACATCGTCTCCGCACCTTACCTTCCAGTATATCTTCTCTCCACTTCACCTTCCAGTATATCTTCTCCCCACCTTACCTTCCAGTATATCTTCTCTCCACTTCACCTTCCAGTATATCTTCTCCCCACCTTACCTTCCAGTACATCTTCTCTCCACTTCACATTCCAGTACATCTTCTCCCCACCTTACCTTCCAGCACATCTTCTCCCCACTTTACCTTCCAGTATATCTTCTCTCCACTTCACCTTCCAGTATATCTTCTCCCCACCTTACCTTTCAGTACATCTTCTCTCCACTTCACCTTCCAGCACATCGTCTCTCCACCTTACCTTCCAGTATATCTTCTCTCCACTAACCTTCCAGTATATCTTCTCCCCACCTTACCTTCCAGTACATCTTCTCTCCACTTCACATTCCAGTACATCTTCTCCCCACCTTACCTTCCAGCACATCTTCTCCCCACTTTACCTTCCAGTATATCTTCTCTCCACTTCACCTTCCAGTATATCTTCTCCCCACCTTACCTTTCAGTACATCTTCTCTCCAATTCACCTTCCAGTACATCTTCTTCCCACCTTATCTCCCAGCACATCGTCTCAGCACCTTACCTTCCAGTATATCTTCTCTCCACTTTATCTTATGCCGTTAGATGCAACGGAAATATTTACTTATTTTATTCATTTAATTCTCTTTGCTCCCTTATTTTTCTTGCCAGGAGTTGCGCCGTATTTTTCAATAAATTCACATTTCAAAGCTATTAATTTTCATTTCCAACTGTTTCTTCTTCATTTTCTATCGTTAGTTTGCAGCTTGACTGCGATTTTAACTGTTTGTTCATTGTCCACTCTTCTACGTCATACATGAAAGACAGGTTTCAAATGCTGTCATAGCCTGTAGTGTAATTGAGCATGGTCTCCTAATTCTGTTAAAATGATCCCATGACACGCGCAACACAGAGCCTCTGACAGCAGAAGCCCAACTCCTGGCCTTCACGTGACTGGACCCGTTGTTCTTACGAACAGGAGAAGTGATACTGTGCGAGTCTCTGGCGCCCTAAAGCCAGACTGCTCCGGGCCAATGAAGCCCATAAGCCATATCTTGCAATTTGTATAGGAGAATGGAATACTCTGATTTCAAAACCACCTGCTGACTTGCAGGTAGGCTACCGACAGCCACCAGACGATTGCCCTAGAAGTGTGACAAATTGAATACCCAGCATTGCACTTGGCCTGGAGGAGCAGCAACCTGAGCTCCGAACTTAACTCAGACATCTGACTGACAAAAAGTATAGTGGAAGACCAAGTAATAGTTAAGTGGCTCAGGAGCAGAACTGGATGTGTGCAGAACGCGAGGATTCCTTGGGAGAGCCAAGAACCAGAGCATACTGATTAAGTTCTGAATATTTGGAGATACCTCTTGGATGGCGGAGAATGCCACTAACTCCCACTCTTGAGTCTTAAGACCCCAGACCTCGCAACACCTCGTGCTGATACAGGATGGAATGTCTGAACGGACGGATGGAGCTCTTGCCTCCAACTCAATATACTGCGGAAAGGCAGAAAAGCCTAGGATTAAACAGAATACCAAGAACAACTGACCCTTCATCAAACGAGCTCGGACGTCGCCTCGGTAAACGAGGTCCACGCAAAGCAGAGATACACAAGACTGCTGGCGAGAAGTATACTACTGGGAACATAAACATAATACAACTAAACATTTCAGGCCCACAAAACAAGAAGGAATTATTGCTAAAAAATCCAGCACGACAACAAAGTCCACATTGCAGCACTTCAGGAAACCATCACAACCAACAATCCAATCAACAGCAATGGATACACCCAGTACTTCTGTCGGTGCATGAACTGCCTAGAGCTTATGACCCTCATAAGAAAAGACATTGAAGCTGATGTACGAAACATCTCCAGCGGTACTCACATTGACAGGCAAGAGATCCTCTGCTGGATCAATTAACACAAATCTACCAAATGTCATGTTTTCTGCACCACCCTTCCAACGACTACAGGAAACATCAAATGGGAAGTTGTGACATATACAAAAAACAATAATAGCTGGAGACTTTAAGCCCCCTCACAATCATCGGGGATACAAAACATACAACATAAGGGGATGGGGGGTGGGGGAGGACATATGCAACTCGTCAAACGTGATGCTAAAACAGAACCCATTCTCCTGTACATAGCGCAGGTACGACCACACAGGGGTCCACATATGGATTCACAAAGGGATCCACATATAGATTCACACAGGGATCCACACAAAGATTCACACAGGGTTCCACACATAGATTCGGACAGGGGTCCACACAGGATTGCACGTAGGGGTACACAAGGAATTCGCGCAAGGATCCCCACATGGATTGACACATGACTTACACATGAATTCACACAGGGATCCACATGGATTCATACAGGGCTCCACACATAGATTCACACAAAGATCCCACATAGATTCAGAGAATAAATATATGTACGTAATGTTAGAGATCCATTGCAGCCAACCTTCGGTGTGAAGATGGCACTTGCATAGAATAGAATATAGATACAGCTTGTATATGGAGGACACGAGCTTGTTCTGATGTTCACTTTCAATCTAAACCTAATGCTACGACTAATTTCAACTAACCCTGACCTCTTTGAAATGTCCCATATAGATGAATACCTGGATGCTGAATTCTTGTTCTTCTTTGTTCGTTCTCAATCTCCCGCTACCAAGCCCTGAAAAAAGCTTTCCAAGTAGCGGAATGTAGTCCAGAGAATGCGTTATGTCGTGGTTTACAGCTTGACTGTGATATTTGCACCCTTCGGTCCAACACATCCGACTTCAGCAAGCCTTTTTCAGTTCCGGGTTGCCTTCCCTCTTCGATCCCTTCTCCTTAGCCAGTCTGCCCTGCTGCAGCCTGTTATCCAGGATCACCGCGTGGAGGTGTAGAAGGGTCTTGGAAGTTATGGTTCGCTGGCCCTAACGCTAGCAGTCAGCTATGGGTCGCTGACCACTGCAGCTCATGTGCTGCTCAACATCTTGATCCCGTTTATGTAATCGTTATGCAAGTGATGCGAAAGATCGTGCGGACCTCGAGTAACGAATTTTCTTGCAGTTGTTGGTCTATGCTCCATATACAGCAACAAGCACAATCTAGGAATGACACTAAAGTTACGCGATAAGTGTGTCAGTCACCCGATCAACAAAACAGCGAACTGATGCAGAATTAAGCAGGAATGAACACAATGAAACAAGTCAAATACTGTAAAAACGAGACCGCCAAAATGGCGAGTTTAATGGACCTCTTGTAATGGATCAAGACGTTCCCAGATCCCTCATTTGCCCATTTTGTGAGTCATAACGGGTCTAGGAGCGTTACTTTACTACAGCCATCTCCATCATTAGACCATCAAGTCTCCTTGAGCAAGTCTAGCCGGCATGACCTCGTTGTTTGGACTGTCAGGTCACACAATACAGATCAAGACATTACACAAGAATTGATGACATCATTTCGGAATAGGAAGTTATTACTCCAATTAAACTCCAGTCTATTAGTGCTTTTATCAGTAGGTGTCGCTGCTCTCACACGATGTGGTGAAGGATGAAGTGCAGAAAGGATGTTGGATAGTTTGACATGGATATTAAGTCACAGTCGCTAGAACGCTGGCTTAGGTCCCTGTAGTACTGAGCGACACACAATTAAAGCCAAGCATAACACAACCACCAGGAGCATTCTTGTCCATCTTCATCAGCACGTTCCGGATGTGAGGAAAGCTACTGCAACCAGCTACTTAACGTCCTTTTCGGGGCGCACAAAAAAGTAAACCTACTCATTGTTGGCATTAACAAACAACAACAACAACACTGGCTTCGCACGGCAAAGGCTCCCGGTTTGGATCCTGGACCTTGAGTTACTTCTTCAGCCTAAGTTGAAGTGCTATCTCCACATCGAAGTCCAGCTTTCATGGATCTCGGCTCTTTGTCTCTAATTTCGGGGGTACAATCTGTCAAGCATGTTTTTGTCCATTCTGTTATGTAACTTAAAGCCTGTCTTCCTTCTGAAACGTTTGGTCCAGAACTTTCCTTTAAGTATTATTTCAGTAATGTCATCAACATATTGTAACTGTCAGATTCTATTTCCGGTCACCAACTCTCTTCGCATCTCTAAACGTCTTTTGTTTTGTCGTGAGATGCGCCTGACTCTTCTATTATATCCACATTTCATTGGCATCAATTGTCTTCTCCAATCATTTGTTCATTGAACAAACGTACTTGAAACCTACGTACTCCAATGTTTAATGTACGAGTGACTTGTCTGGATGTCAACACACGACTCGTGTTGGCGGAGAACACACGACTCGTGTTGGTGGAGAACACACGACCTATGTTGGTGGAGAACACACGACCTATGTTGGTGGAGAACACGACTCGTGTTGGTGGAGAACACACGACTCGTGTTGGTGGAGAACATGACTCATGTTGGTGGAGAACGACTCATGTTGGTGAAGAACACGACTCATGTTCGTGGAGAACGTCTCATGTTGGTGGAGAACACGACTCATGTTAGTGGAGAACACACGACTTATGTTGGTGGAAAACACACGACTTATGTTGGTGGAGAACACACGACTTATGTTGGTGGAGAACACACGACTCGTGTTAGTGGAGAACATGACTCATGTTGGTGGAGAACGACTCATGTTGGTGGAGAACACGACTCATGTTCGTGGAGAACGGCTCATGTTGGTGGAGAACACACGACTTATGTTGGTGGAGAACACACGACTTATGTTGGTGGAGAATACACGACTTATGTGTGTAGAGATTACGACTCATGTTAGTGGAGAACACGACTCTTGTTGGTGGAGAACACGACTCATGTTGGTGGAGAACACGATTGGTGTTGGTGGAGAACACTATTCGTGTTGGTGGAGAACAAGACTCATGTTGGTCAAGAACACACGACTCGTGTTGGTGGAGAACACGACTCTTGTTGGTCGAGAACACACGACTCGTGTTGGTGGAGAACACGACTCCTGTTGGTCGAGAACACACGACTCGTGTTGGTGGAGAACACACGACTCGTGTTGGTGGAGAACACACGACTCGTGTTGGTGGAGAACACACGACTCGTGTTGGTGGAGAACACACGACTCGTGTTGGTGGAGAACACACGACTCGTGTTGGTGGAGAACATATTTACCTGTCCCTATTCCCTTCCTGGTTACCATTTTCCCGGCGTATGATCGTGACAGTGTCAGATATGAGACAATGGCAGGTGACATGTCAGATTCCTGGATTTAGTCAGATGTGGGATTCAGAGATCTCGACAAGCTCCCAATCTTAAACCTGAACCAACTTCCAACGTGCCACTGCAGACTAACAGTAACTTAGAAATAGAGAAACTAATTTTAGCTGGGCAGTAAGCAAGTAGGCGACAAAGATATTGGAGAATTCAAACAGAGGTTAGGTACATTGGGCATTTTTTTACACATCCGGCAAGGATCTTAATCCTCTGAAAATATGGTCATGGTAAAGTTAGATTGGCATAACTTACTTTCGCTATTATCGAGAGGTTATTGCCTACGCTTAGGACTTCAGTTTAACACATGAACATCACATGTTAAAACTGGGAATTGTTCCTAAGACTTTACGTTAGAATGGTAGTTAGTTTGGTGGGGAGTTTAGATGCACCCCTGCTGTTGTGTCTAGGCGTAATAAGACATTTTATATGATCTTAGGCTTACCTTACCCATGCTGTAGTGTCCAGATGACACAGGTAAATTGTGTAGGAGCTGAGCTGTCATTTGACGGCATGATGTCCAAATTAAAGTTGGTAGGGGCTCCAGAAATTAGGAACATGACATATTGACGGACAGTACATGCCAAACAGAGACAAGGGCTACGAGCTGATCAACGGGGTGGGCATAGCAGTAGCACGTGACTAAGGCTATGTTGAATAGGAGGAGCTTGTGTAGGAGCAGGAGAGCCCGATAAAGACTGAAACAGAAGGCATTGCAGACAGATGTGGTCGGGAGATCCGAGAATGAGTTTCACAGCCATGGTACGATATTGGCTAATAGAAGGGAAGGTGGACTGACCCCAGCAAACGAGAGAGTTCGAGACGTTATTTTTATCTGTGGATTTTACAGGCATGGTTCTTGCCTGCTGAGAAGCACAGTAAGGTGTATCGCGGTCACGAGGGATATCATTCCAACCACGAGACAGTAGGGTCAAAGAGGGACACCAGGGACCAAGTTCCAAGAGTACGAGGTATGTAGCCTAAACCTCCAGGGAACGCGTTTCCAAAACACGTATGAGAAATATATGGTTCCACAGCAGAGAAACGACAGACGGAAGCTCCCAGTCGGTCAGAGGCCAGACACACCATCAGCGACGAGGACCACAAGACTCAAGATGTTAATTTAGTTAATTAGTTGTTATTGTTAGAGAGCCTAGGAGCAAAGAACTTGGAAATAAATCTGTTTCCAGAGGCAGCCATGCAGTTATCTACTGACACCCTGTGCTTTGAGAGTTTAGTCATATTTGGATTAGAAGATAAGTGATGTGTATGACTAGATTATGCAATAAATGAGAAACCATGGTTTTATTATGATAGAATAAGTATTCAGCGTTTCCTTTGGTTTCATGTTAAAAGGGAGACCATTATTGCAAGTGGGATTACTTTATTATACGATAAGCTAAATACAAATTGATTGAACTGAAGATAGGTTTATCATATAACGTTTGATTGGTACCGTTTCACAAGGATTTCTAGTCTGATACATTATAATTACAAGACAGGAGGAAATTTGTTTACCTTTTCAACTGTTTGGCTTGGCTTGGCTTCGTTCGCTTCACAATCTTCCGCTACAAAAACCTGAAAAGAGCTTAACCCATTACACCCTAGGCCTTCAAGCAATCTTCTCTATCTCTGGTCTAACTTTGAATTGGCAAAGTCAATGCAATGTTCAAGTTCATTTTCTTCATCAATGTAGTCATTTTAACCCCTTTTTGGTCTATCTGCGAAGCTGTGTGAGAAAGGAAATGTCATTTTAGCTATTAGTTTCAGGTGCATTAGGGTGTAAATTAAGTAGCAGAATGTAGTCCAGAGAACGGAATGCGTTGTGTTGTAGTTTACAGCTTTACTGCGATATTTGCACCTTTCGCTCGAACACATCGGACTTCAGCAAGCATTTTTTGAGTATCGGGTTAGCATTCCCTCTTCGATCCCTTCTCCTTAGCCAGCCTGCTCTGTCGCATCCTGTTATCCAGGATCACCGCGTGGAGGTGTAGAAGGGTCTTGGCAGCTCTGGTTCGCTGGCCCTGACGCTAGCAGTCAGCTATGGGTCGCTCACCGCTGCAGCAAAGCTCTGCTCAGCATCTTGATCAACTGTATGATGGTTTACTTTTATCTACAGAGTACATTTCAAGTCTCCTTCAGAGTACCCGGCTGTAAATTGGTGTCTGACTTATTGTTAGAAGACTAAAGATAATTATTTCACTTAAAAAGTAAACTGATACCTAGGACATCGAAGACCCTAACACACCATCCCCGATAGCACAGTCTAACATGAGACTACACTGTCCTTTGATCTAGCAGACCTTTTATGACCTTGATTGTCCTTGTTACATTAAGTCGGTGAATGCTGTACAGATATAGGACATCTTGACATAGATGCTACAAGTTCAGTCTCCTGTGTGTATCCATGTGAATATATGTGTCGATCTGTGTGTATCCATGTGTGAATATATGTGTCGATCTGTGTGTATCCATGTGTGAATATATGTGTCGATCTGTGTGTATCCATGTGTGAATATATGTGTCGATCTGTGTGTATCCATGTGTGAATATATATGTCAATCCGGTGTGCGTATCCATGTGTGAATATATGTGTCGATCCGGTGTGTATCCATGTGTGAATCCATGCTTGAATCCATGTCTGAATCCATGTGTGATTCCATGCGTAGATCCATGTCTGAATCCATGTGTGATTCCATGCGTAGATCCATGTCTGAATCCATGTGTGATTCCATGCGTAGATCCATGTCTGAATCCATATGTGAATCCATTTAACCATTACTGGGAACAGAAGAACAGCCTTATGATAGACAACAACACAAGTCGTTAGAAGCGGCTAAGAAGGGTTGTACCTCGTTATGTTGAGCTTTACAAGGGTGAGCCAAAGTCACAGGGCAATGTGACAGAGAGCTCGTTTATCATGACCCCGGTAATGGTTCACTGGTACATAAATGAGACAGGTACAGAAATGTGATATGTACAGAAATATGACAGGTACAGAAATGAGACAGGTACAGAAATGTGATAGGTACTGAAATGTGACATATACAGAAATGTGACAGGTACAGAAATGTCAGCGGTAAAGAAATATCAATGGTACAGAAATATCAGCGGTAAAAAAAAGTCAGCCGGACAGAAATGTAGCGGTACAGAAATGTGACTGGTACAGAAATGGGACATGCACAGAAATATGGCAGGTGCAGAAATGTGACAGGTTCAGAAATGGGACATGTACAGAAATGTGACAGGTACAGAAATGTGACATGTTCAGAAATGTGACAGGCACAGAAATGTGACAGGTACAGAAATGTTACATGCACAGAAATGTAATCGGTACAAAAATGTCAGCGGTACAGAAATTTGACAGGTACAAAAATGTGACATGTACAGAAATGTGACAAGTACAGAAATGTGACAGTTACAGAAAGTTAACAGGGACAGAAATGTAAGCGGTAAAGACATATCCCTGGTGCAGAAATGTAACAGGTACGGAATTGTCACAAGGACACGAATGCCACACGTACATAAATGTCACAGGTACAGTAATGTCACTAGTATAGAAAATGTCATATGGGGAGAAATTTAACACATACAGAAATAAAATGTCGGGTGAAGAGAAAGTCTTACACGCAGAGAACTGTTGTAGCAAAGGTTGGTGTGGGAAGAGACATGGCAGTGGAAGGGAAAATGACGGACATGTTAATATTGTCTGAGAAAACTCAATAAGTACATGGGAAACAAACCTTCTCTGCCAACAACAGAGCTAATCTTTTCCCGTTGGTAATATCTTGTTGGACCCATCAGTTACCGAGACATGGTCAATCGTTACATTTCTCCTTGGACATGTCTCCTCGGACAGAAGACTGTCAGAATTGGTGGATGTGCTGAATGGCAGCTGTAGATAATCTGATGACGACTGAACAATATCGAAAGATGATCTGCTCCAAATCAGGTACAGAAAGGCTGATTCGATCAGGATAGTCTTTTATATGAACGCTTCAGTGGTCATCACAGAAACAGTCATAATTTGGATTGATTTATCTGCGTGCTGGGTGATTGTACTCGGAAAATTATGACCATTGTATCAGCCGACGCGGCGAAACAAGCATTTATATTGCACATATATTGGGACACAATATAACCTCATCGGCTCTTTCTATCGTGTTAGACGATAGTAATTGTGCTTTGAAAAAAAGGTATGCAACTACAGACCATGACGGTAACGAATGTGACTCGCAAGACCAATCCGGGCAGAGAAGCGTCTTCCAGTGTGTACAAGGAAAGTCGGGACCGTTTGCGTCATTGCATGGTCTTCTCAAACTCTGAGTCTTTAGCCTATCAGCAATCAGTATCTCCTTTTTCTGTATTCCATGATTAATCCTGCCCTTCCATGTAACACGATCTATGGCGTCATGTTCCTATAATTCCAAATCGATGCATGCGTCATTCATATCCCGCTTGCATACATCCTTGTACCGAAGTATTGGCCGGCCCCGAGACCTTTTCCAAAACTGTAATTCCCCACAGAGAAGATATTTTAGTATTCTGCCATCATCCATCCGCCAAATGCGCCCCAGCCATCGGAGCCTTCGAAGACTAGGCATGGCAAAGTTTGTGACAGTGCCTGTTCACTCCAACACCTCTTCGTTGGTGATCTTGTCTTGTCACCCAACCTCCAGGATTCTATGCAGACATCTCATTTGATAGCTGTTCGGCCGCTTCTCCGAGTACATGTAGGTAGACCATGTCTCACTGCTATAAAGAATGGTGCTGAGAACACAAGCCTGGTAAACAAGTGTTTTTGTTTTAATAGTGAGCTTCGTGTTCTCCCAGACCATTTTTTGTTATTGGGAAATATATTTACCATATATATTGTGGGATTCATACATCCATACATACATAATTACGTACATATATACATAATTACATACATACATACATAATTACGTACATACATACACAATTACACACATACATTCATACATAATGACATGCACACATACACACACACGCACACACCCTTGCACACACACATACACGCATACATAAATGCATACATACACACATACATACATACATTAAAGAGCTGACATCTTCCCATTAAAGCCTTCTGTATAGTGAAAAGGATACGTGCTTTCCTCTTCTTCGTTCGTTTGCATGAAAATGTCCCGTCTATATATGCCATTTTGTCACTTGTATGCAGCACCCTAGTTGTCCAGACGATCTGCAGTCTCGTCTTCCAATATTTCACAATGAGAAGACATCCGCTGCATGTGGATTGACGTTGTTGTTGTTTTTGTTGCTGTTGTTGTTGCTTGTGTTGTTGTTGTTGTTGTTGCTGCTGCTGTTGTTGTTGTTTGTGTTGTTGTTGTTGCTGTTGTTTAAAGCTACTTGTGCTGAGCTGAGTTAATTATTGATGATGTATGTTTGGTAGTTAGGTACAGTGGTTCCTCTTACATCACGAGGCGTACTTGAGAAGGTGTACCAATGTCTCCTGGATGTAGTGTAATGCAAGACCTCTTGGTAATGTCATGATTATGTGGATTACAGTGTCGATTCCCGCGTCGCTGGCCACACTGCTGGGATATAGCCTGCCATCTAGCCAGAACGAGGACGGGAGTTATGGGTCCTGATCAACATGTTTACTTGGCCCTGGTTTACTTGTTGATCCCTGAGATCTGGTTAAAGGTCGATATACTCACACAGTTCCATTGTCAAAAGTGGTTGTCCTGCAATTAGTCATCCGGAAACCTAAAGCAGAAAGGGGCTAATAGGGCAAACATGTACAACAATCGACCCAGATGAACATTCAGTATCCACATCCATGGCTCTTATGCCTGCTTCTTAACAAAATGGTAACATTTAATTACAACTAACTGGAAAAAGATCAAGGTTGCTCTTGGGAACTAAAAATAGAAAGTATAATAACATTAACAATTATGGCTGAGATTCCACGGCGAACAAAAAAATATAAGAAATCATCGCAACGACCAATAGACTTCACCAGGCACAAAAAACATCGCAAATGTAAACCATTAACATACAATAACAGCAACGCCCAAAGACAGTAATTCGGTGGATCCTCTCTGACAACAATATCAAAGACAATGAAACTACCGACAAGCTAACAAAGTGTGGAGGAGCTATCTCTCAAACGGATCTGATCTTTACGTATAATGAGGCAAAGATCATAATTAAGACTACCTTCAGGGAAACATTGCCTTAACAACTTCTATAAAGAAGGCGACTAACATGATTTCACTCAAACGAGCAAGTTGTCATCTTCGGACTGAGAACTGAACATGGTGGAATCAAGAGTCACAGGTACAGCAACATGAGGAATAGTACAGATGACAGGTGTCCATGCGGAGAGCACACCATCACTACGGAAAACATTATACAAAGCTGCATACACACACTGGAAAAGAGGAAGAGCAATTCTGACCTCGTAGCACAGATCTGAGACAAATTCTGTACCATGATAAAATAGCCTTACAAACAACCGTGTCCTTTGTAAGAGACACCACAAGTTTGGATGATCGACGAAGATGAACAACTAAATCAAAAACAACAACACATAGGCACTTATTCGAATCAACATAGTCTATATAATTCACAGAAGCGGAAGTCTTCATGCAACTATTTATGTTAGTTATTTTCGTTTATGCTGTTCTTTGTCCCTGATGAAATCCTTTTGGTCATAACGTGGGTTTCGTTGACGTGGTTTCTGAGTCATATTGTTTCATGTGAGGATACTTTCATTGACCAAACATAATAACGAAACAGAACAGTTGGTGTCAAACCGCTCATCATCCGCGGTCCAATTAACTTTGATCGACAAGGCTTTTAACCAAGTTCCCCTACCCACTCCTTTCAATAAACTCCAGCATTATGTAACGGTAACTTCCATGCCACTGGATCGTGGTCGATATTCTAAAAGCTAGTCAGTTCCAGGTCATTAAAAACTCCAGGTTTTATCGATCAGTCAAATAATTTAGCGCCGTGAATACCTGGAGAGGTCACGTGCGGGGCGGGGGAGGGAGGGTAGAATAGAAAATACCCACTGTCATAATCAATCAAGATCAAACACCGTTTCAGGTCCCTGTGGAGCATAAGTCTTTAGCGAATACACGCTAATCATCCAATATTGACCTGCCCACATCAACGGACGTTTGTGGGGCCTACTGTATCTCGTGCTCACCTTCGCTGGTGCTTACCTTAGCTCGTGCTCACCTTCTCGTGTGCTTACCTTAGCTCGTGCTTACCTTCGCTCGTACTTACCTTCGCTCGTGCTCACCTTAGCTCGTGCTCACCTTAGCTCGTGTTCACCTTCGCTCGTGCTCACCTTCGCTCGTGCATACCTTCGCTCGTGCTTACCTTCGCTCGTGATTATCTTAGCTCGTGCTCACCTTCCCTCGTGCTTACCTTCGTTTGTGCTCACCTTCGCTCGTGCTTACCTTAGCTCGTGCTCACCTTCGTTCGTGCTCACCTTCGTTTGTGCTCACCTTAGTTTGTGCTCACTTTCGTCCTAAAAACGACGTTGTGACGTAGTTTACAGCGAGGCTGTGCATGTCTGGTGCATCCTGATAAAGATATTAAGTAGTGAGTTGTAGTAGATTTCCTTACATCCCAAGCGTGATGATAAAGGTGGACCGTGTTCCTCCAGGCGATTGTGCTATGCTTGACTTCATCTGCGTGTCGCCCACTACTACGGGGATCACGTCTATCCCTCACCTTGTTAGCCAGGATGCGTGAAAACAGCCCGTTTTAAGGAAGGACTGCGAGGAAGTCTCGAAGTACACAATTAATTTCGTCGTTAAAGATTTAGAGACTATATTTTTCTAAGTTCTCTTCCAATCGACCATTTCTGTGATAACAGTACACAAGATATTGGGTTACATATGGGTAAACGTAATGTGTAGATATATTGCACCGAACTGGCTACCTCTGTCGTGATAAGCAATCGCTCTTCCCACTATCTTTCTTCGACGTTGTTGTTATTGTTAAATTCCGACACCGAGTAAGACTACTGTTTGGTGCGTCCTGATAAGGGCATTTTGCAGTGAGTGGTAGTCGATTTCATCAAATCTCCACCGTACCTGACCTTGGCTAACCCGTCTGACCACTATGTTTTACCGGACCTTGGCTAACCCGTCTGACCACTATGTTTTACTGGACCTTGGCTAACCCGTCTGACCACTATGTTTTACCGGACCTTGGCTAACCCGTCTGACCACTATGTTTTACTGGACCTTGGCTAACCCGTCTGACCACTATGTATTACCTGACCAGACGTTTGTCTTCTCTTCCAGAAACAGAATTAAGTGTACTCAATCCCCTTCCCCGCTACTATTTCTGTTCGATCACTAAAACCAGAATGTATCGGTTTGATTATTGGTAAACAATCGTGTTGATATCTAGCATTGACCTACCTACCTTTGTCGTAATAAGCCAGCTCTCTGTCCCTTACGTTACTCCGACGCTAGTGAAAGGTAACTACGTAGGGGTGTGCATTGCGCTTGCAACTTTATCAGGTACAGCGAAGTGGCACAGAAACATACTGCACATTAAAGCAGGTAAATAATTTGGTGTATGCGTGACAGTGTCATCCCAGGATCCTGGATTCCACTAATCTCTCCGACTTCGTACGCATTAAGTGAAAATGGATCTACAATACAGTGTTTGCTTGCATCAGAAACACAAAAATATTATCAAAAACTGTGTTGCAAATCTTGTATTTGTAGTGGGATACATGATCTATCCTCATCAGACATTTCCTTGGTGGAATCAAGAATATATGTGAGGTTTGGAAATGTTTCACATTTACCATTCAATAGACGATGATATTACAATTCTAACATTTTAATCATTGCTTTGACATTGTCAAGAAATTGAAAAACTAATTTCTACTCCTTCAAGATTAAAGTTATGCATGAGTGGAGATAACGTATAAATAAGCTAATGTTACTAACCAGAAACAATCTGTTAAAATATATTTGATGTCAAGTGCTCCTCTGTGAGGAATATTCTCTCATAGGCTTGTGCCTTGTATATGTTGGCTCGGTTGCGCACTCCTGAGAACACGGACTAATGTAGAATCCCTGAACAGAGAACAATACCCTGCATCTTATTAGTGAAACAATGAGGTCAACACCAACTACTACATGTCACAGTCACGTGAATGTGGAACCTCTTGAGATGCGAAGAGACGTGGACGCTATGGAAGCTTATGAGAGGAGTAAAATAATGACCAAGGATCACCCCAATAGACATCTTGTAGAAAAATGGCAACAAAGGCAGAGAATAAAATAAAAGTCTGTCTTGAACAATGTCAGCTATATTGAAGACAGATTTTGCCTCCCAGACGGAAGAAAAGAAACACAGAGACTAACAAGAAATTGATCACCACAAACAAGAAATTGATCACCACAAACAAGAAATTGATCACCACAAACAAGAAATTGATCACCACATACGTGTCTCAAAATGTCACAACATCAGGAGTCTACAGGCCGCTGGATCACCCACCCAACTTCATGTACGCATCTTCCTATAGACAGTCATGACTTGTTACGGCTACTACTGAACAAGGACAAGGCCCGGCGCCTCAAAACTGACCACACTCTAGCCGAAGAACACGCTTCGTCAGTAAGAAACAAGTTCGTCACATTAGGCTCGCTATCGGATAATCCAGGGCTAGCATGGACGAGGCTGCCCCGTATGCGAGGCTGCCCTGATAACCGTAGGCGTAAGATCCGTAAAGCTACAACCATGGATCTCTGGCAGCGCTTGCGATATTCTTTTCAAAAAAAATTCAGCATGACTGCGCAACGATTACCTGGAACGCCGGGGGCTCAAAAGCCCTTTCCGTTAGACTGCTAGGACTTAGCGGGAGAGCTTCTTCAACAAAATTACCGACACATTGAAGTGGGTCTGAGATCTAATGATCTCAGATATGCATACCAAACCATCAGGCTCCTCCGCCCCGGAAGCGAGCAATAAGCGTGTAGCAATGTTTGATGGTTCGATCAGATGGTTTAACATGTTCCACGCACGAAGAGGTAGCGGACAGATGGAAGGAACACTATTCGCTTGCCCTCAGTCATCCTCCAGCAATGGCCTACCCCGACCTGGATTCGGAATGTGTGAATACTCCGCCGGACGCGGAAACGTGCATCGACTCTACAACATTGGAAGAAGTCCAAGCGGCCACACGAAAGCTTAAAGATGGGCGAGCTGCAGGTCCGGACCGTATTCCGTCAGAACTTTTGAAGTACGCCATGGACCCCACCAGCCCCGCTCTTCACCACCACTTTTTACAAGTCTGGAGAACATGACACGTTCCTGTAGATGGGTGAGATGGAATAGTTGTTGTCCTATACAAAGGCAACGGAAGCTGCAAGGGCTACAACAGCTATAGACCACTCACACTGCCCTCACTCCTAGGCAAGGTGTTTATACATGTGCTCAAGCCAGTCCTGATCCCAAAATCTTGATTGAAAAACTGTAAAACTGTAATTTCTACTCCTTCAAGATGGAAGCTGTGCATGAGCGAAGCTCGTCCACATCAGTCTGGTTTCACTCAGGGTAGATCACCTGTCGATGCCATTCACGCTCTCCTGCACCTGGCTATGCTGCACCAAGCATCCAACTGCCGCCTCTGCGCTGCGTATGTGGATCTAAAGGCTGCATTCGTCTCGGTCGATCGGTCTGCTCTCTGGAAAGCCCTGCAAGGCATCGACACTCCTGCCCCACTGCTGAACTTAATAATGGAACTTCACACGGAGACAAGTGCCAGAGTTCGTCTAACCGGCACTCTCTCGGACATGTTCCAAACATATTCAGGTGTCAGCCATTGTTGCGTTGTTACACCTGACCTTTTCTGCCGAGCCACCCGCTGGATTCTCCATCGCCTTAACTCCCACTATCAGGGCATTGACATGGACCAAACACGCATCACAGACCTGGCGTATGCTGATGACATAATCCTAGTCGGCCTAGACAACGCGGCTCTGCAATAGTCTTTCGAGAAACGATCTCGTAGCATCAAACATGGGCCTGGGATCAAGATGCTGAGCAGCCCATGAGCTGCAGCGGTCAGCGACCCATAGCTGACTGCTAGCGTTAGGGCCAGCGAACCATAGCTGCCAAGACCCTTCTAACCTCCACGCGGTGATCCTAGATAACAGGCTGCAGCAGGGCAGACTGGCTAAGGAGAAGGGATCGAAGAGGGAATGTTAACCCGGTACTCAAAAAATGCTTGCTGAAGTCGGATGTCTTGGACCGAAAGGTACACATATCGCAGCCAATCTGTAAACTACGACACAAAGCATTCCGTTCTCTGGACTACATTCTGCTACTTAAGCCCTTTCAGGGTTTGGTAGTGGGAGATTGAGAACGAACGAAGAAGAAAAAATATATGGGCCTTTCAATATATTGGGCCAAAACGAAAATTCAGAACCTTGGCTCCGACACTGGTCCTCGCAGCATTGTCGCTCATAGTCACACGGTGGAGTGCACCAATGAATTCACATCCCTGGGGAGTTCTTTTTCATCCGATGAACGCAGTGCGCCTGACATGTTAAGGCGGATCGGGCTTGCTGCCTCTGCTATGAACGACCTTCACCGTGTATGAAATAATGGTAGACTCGCTCTCTCTCTCTCTCTCTCTCAGATCAAAAATACGTGTAGGATCCTGTCCTCTTGTATGGCTCAGAGACTTGGACCCTACTTAAACAGGACAGATCAAGACTCGATGCCTTTCACATGCGCAACCATCGACACATCCTCGGTATCCGGTGGTTCGATCTCGTCCGTAATGTCGAGGTCTCTACAAAGACGAGTCTTCCCTCCATCTCAAGCACTCTGGTCCGCCGTCGCCTGTCTGTCTTTGGTCACGTAGCTCACCTGGACCAGGAAATTCCGGCTCACCAGATCATATCCAAGTCATCTAAGTGTAACAACTGTCGTGTCTAAGTCAGCTAAGTGTAACAACTGTCGTGTCTGTCAGCTAAGTGTAACAACTGTCTCCCACCGGCGTGGGAGGGGCCGCAACCGTTCTATACGGCTCCTGCAGATAGCAGTCTCTGACTTCGGCACTGAACGAGGTTTGGCTACAAGCCTCAGCAGTTGGACATGATAGTGGTCAATCGTCGCAACGGGTCCTAGATGCCGTAATATTATTCAATTTTTTAGGAGGGGCACAGTTCACAATTAAATAAAACTATTATATACTCCATCGCCCATAGTCTCCGTTTAAGATTCACATTGTCTATTACAAAATTTAACTCTACATGGAAGATTCGTATTTTCAATTTCAGAATCAAATTATCAGTTATAGATTCACATTTTTCGCTACAGATTAATAAATTTTGTTAGATATTCATATTTGTCATTACAAATTCGGATTTTCCAATATCTTAACTTAACATCTTTAAACTGTTTTAGAAGACTCTGCAGAGTCTGTAACCAGCTAGTTTCTTGGAGGGTAGTTAATCGATGTGCGAGTTCATCTGAATAGACTCAAACACGAGAGAAAGTAGATCCACAGCCTGTTAGGCGCCATTTATGCTGCTCTTAACAAAGCACGTTACCGTGGCCAGTGTTATGCCATGGCACACAGTTATTCCCCTATTACAACATGCTCTCTGTGGGGATGTGGTGCTTCTCTTTGTCATACACAAATACCCGACCGATCGTGTGGATATTACGATTCACAATTTTCCGCATACTTTTCCATGCTGAGGGAATTCGTAACCTTGTCTTAGCACTAACTGATGCACTTCTTTGTTTCAGCCTCAGGGCTAAGCCTGTCTTTTTTTCCTTGTCGATCGCTTGTCAAAACAAGTGGAAGCTGTTGGGTAATAAACGTCATAAGGTACATGTCGGTTTGGTTTGGCGTCTGCTCAAAGCCCTCCGTCTCAGCCATTTTTCTTAATCTTATTATCAGATAGTTATTTTGATGGACAATTTAGTTTTTCCCTCTCCCCCTTTCTTTTCATATTTTTCTTTTCTCCCTTCCACATTGTCCCTTCCTCTTGCTCTTTCCTCTTGACACTTTTCTTTTTTCCTTTTCCTCTTTCTTGTTTTCTATTTTTTTTCCTTTTCCCTTTCTTTCTTCTTTCCATTTTCTTCTTGCGTTTCACGTTTCTCTATTCTCTTTCCCTCGTCTCCTTTTCTGTTTCCCCTTTCTCTTTGTTCTGCACTTTTTCATTTCATCTGTACTCTTTCCCCTGTACTCTTTCATCTGTACTCTTTCCCCTGTACTCTTTCCCCTGTACTCTTTCCCCTGTACTCTTTCTTCTGTACTCTTTCCCCTGTACTCTTTCTCCTGTACTCTTTTCCCTGTACTCTTTCCCCTGTACTCTTTCTCCTGTACTCTTTCCCCTGTACTCTTTCTCCTGTACTCTTTCCCCTGTACTCTTTCCCCTGTACTCTTTCCCCTGTACTCTTTCCCCTGTACTCTTTCTACTTTCTTTTATAGCAGGTTAACAACCATGACAGCAATTACTATTTCATTTGTTCCCTCTTTTACCTTCTCTTCTTTTCTGTTCTTCCACTCTCCTTCTTACTTCTATTTTCTTTCTCTTTTTATCACTTTTTTTTTCTATTACTCATCTACTTACTCGCGTTTCTAGATACAACATACTCACGAATTAATTGAATGCAACAAAAAGATTGAATGATTTTACTTCTAAAATCAATACACAATCAAAAACACATCAATTGGAATGTTACCTTCTTACCATAAATCGTATTGTCAACACAAATCAGAGATTGCATGCAAATAGCAGAGATGGTATTTCTGGATAAACTAAACCCTAGGTGCTATCTCTAGTTAGCCTAAGCTCTCTCTCTCACACACTCTCTCTCTCTCTCTCTCTCTCTCTCTCTAACAACACAATTTAATTGACAACTATATTTGTGTTCTTTTGTCTCTAGCAGTCGGTGACTTAAGACAGTTCTTGAATTCTATGTCCTTTCCTTTCAGGTCTTTTGTTGAATGAAATTCTTCTCGAACCAACCTAATGCTGAAAGGTATTTGCCTAGTTTATGAAGACCGAATCAATCTTTAGACACCCAATGCTTAAATGTATTGGAGCCCACTTTGACTCCTGAACAGATACCAATTAGGATCAGTCAATCAGTGTTAGTTGGAGACAACTGGGTTCAAGCCTCAGCTACTCCGATGTTCTGATTACTCCTGTCAAGCTCCCAGCCTCTCAATCCCAGAGCTGTGACTGCCAACAGCGGGACAGCTCTCCATAAGTGATCTGCTTCGCTCAAAAACGAATATTGTAATATCCCTACATATTTACACAAATAGTTCAATCTTTACCTAAGCCATGTGGACCTAATATAATATATACCAGGAATAACACACCGACGCTAACACACGATGCCACACACTAAACATTTTCTATTCACTCAACTCAACGAATGCTCAGTACATTTAGAAATACCATAATACTAATCAAAACCAAAGACAAATTATTTCAGACACTTTTGCAAAAGTCAAAAGGCATATTTAAACTATCATTTAATCTATTCTTCTTGTCAGACGATAGTAATTGTACTATTAGCACAAAGCCTGGGCAGAAATAGAGAAACCATGTGTTGCCCATGTAGTATGGCCCCTCTCTCGGTATTCCTTGTTTGCTCCAATGTAAAGGTGATACCAATACATTTGGAACAAGGCAAGCTGCAGAAGCTGCCGGATCAGCAGCGAGCTGCTCTATCTGTTCGCCTGTCCAGGCTTCACTCCTAGACAAGCCACCAACCAAGGCTAAGGGCCTGGTCTGCCCTGCCACAACACTCAGCTGAGGTTCTCTTTCCTCGCTCTAGGATAAGGCATTGTATCCTCTTGCGTTTGCTCCTTCGAACATCGTTGGTTGTCAGGTTTGATAGATCCAGACCAATTTTCATAGTTATCAGAAAACAAGTTCCACAGCCATATCTGACACAACCCGACAAGATACGCCAGTATTTTATCTGCAAGACTCAGATGGTTTGAAATCAGAGTTTTCCTTCTCCTAGATGAGCTGCCTTCCTAGGCATCTGCCCGAAACTACTGGTTTTAAGGCGCCAGTGACTCGCCTTCCGCCCTTTCTCCTGTTAGTCAAAACAGTTCTGCCACGAGAGGCCGTGAGTTGGACTTTGTTGCGAGAAGCTGTAGGAGACGCACGCCATGGGAGCATTTAGTCGGTGTTGAGAGTTATAACAATAACAATATTTGGCTCCAAACTTTCTATACCAAACGTTACGTGCACAAGCACTGATGGACCGCTCATCCTGAGGATCCAAGGGTTTACTCGTACAAACAGAATTCCTGACACTTCTATCCAGTCTAGTGACTGGACTAATGATTCTAACACAATATTCAGAGTGGGTTCCGAGATTGTAGATATGGAGAAAGCTATCTTTGGGAACCTTACTTGGGCTCGGATTGAGTCTCAACATTCTTCTCACCTGATTTTGTTGACGTTGGTTTGATATCTTTAGATGTAGATATTTGAATTGTTTTCCGTTGACAGAAGTCAACTTTATACGTTTTGATGCAGTTTCGCTAACAGACAAGTTATGACTTCAATTCTCTTGTCTCACGTTGATTTTTAAATGTTAAATTTATATCTTTTGATAAAGCTATTTTGAGAGCTTTTCGTTGACTTTTAACTGGATACATACGTTTAACTGTAACGCTTTTTGACGCAGTTTAGCAAACAGACTAGATTTATCAAGGTTTTCACCGAGTCCTGGTGCGTTTGTCTGATGTCTCTCTGTCGATGGCTGTCCTTTAGGCTTTCGTTTGCCTTCTCTCGCTGATTGAATGTGACTACCAAGCCTCGGTTTTACTATTGGCACTGACATCCAACGCTTTTCCGATAGACTTAGTGTTATTTCCAACCTCCAGCTTTTCCAAGCGTATGCGTTTCTAGGTCAATATTTCTGCCAATTTGAATGCCTGACCAATGGTCAACCTGCGCTGAAGTTAGTCACTTGCGTTGCTGAGTAGTTTAAATTTTCTACTTTATTCGGGATTTAGTGCGGGATTTGTTTACCGCAAAATGAGGGGGGCGGGGGGGGGGGGGAGAGAGAGAATACTCCCTACTGCTTTTACGGTAATCAATCTCCTGGGTGCTATAATAGCGTGTCGCGTTGGTGGGTTTGTCACAGTACATTGATACACCAACTTTTATGTAACCCCTAAGCTCCATCTTCCTTTCTTGGTTGATGAGGAGAGCTAATCACGTGATCTTAAATGTTCCTTCTACACGGACAATTCTTGAGACTGTTTTCGTGACCTGACCACTTATACTCCACAGTCCAGTTTCTAGATTCGCCCCTATCTTTCCTAAATGGCGATTACCACCCACCACCCCCCCCCCACACACTTTGTTGTGCCTATTCCAATTAAAATGCTGGTTTATTTAAAGCAGGTCATGTTGACATCCCCTGTTCAAGAGTGAGTTGTTCTCCAACCAACCTTGCTACAACGTTTGACGTAACCTATGCGGACATGAGAAACCACTGGGTTTGGTTTTACTTTCATCTCCAACCTCATCTCTTTTGGAATACAAAACCCCTACCCACTAACAACACTTGCACCCAAAATTTAAACTACAATTCAAGTGGTAGAATAATTCCCAAGTTTGACATGTTAGAGATTCACGTGTCCGTCATTTATCCAGCTCTTCTAGTTAGTGACCTAGCTTATCTTTTTAGCTAAACGTTAGAGTGACTGGTCAGTAGTCTAAGAATACAATTTCGTAGACCCTTAGTTCTCTAGTGACTTCGAGTTTAATAAGTTGCAATTTAATTCCAGATCCGGCTCTGGAGTTACTTTTTAAAGTAGCGGTTTTTAAAGGGATCCCCTTCTCTGAGACGGTCTCCTTGAAACTACTTCTGTCACACTTTTTCACGTGTCCTACTGTAAATATTTCCTTCCCTAGGGTGGAGAGTCATTTGGGAGAAGATTTTGTAGATAAGATCTTCATTTGTCTACACAGACATGATCTGCTGTTTCCGTCAGCATGTCTGAGACTAATGTGTCAGCAGTTCTGTTTCCGTCAGCATGTCTGAGACCAATGTGTCAGCCGTTATGTTTCCGTCAGCATGTCTGAGGCTAATCTATCAGCCGTTCTGTTTCCGTCAGCATGTCTGAGACCAATGTGTCAGCCGATCTGCTACAAGATGGGACATGCCACGATGAGTCAACAGTTGTAGTAACTTCATGAATACAACTGGAATAAAAACAACATACAAGCCAATCAGCTTGAGCAGCCTCTATTTAAATAAGTAACTGGTCATTGTATTGAGATCTGGACCTTTCCATCCCCTAACCCTACCCCAACCCATTTCCTCCACCCTACACCCCTGTGACAGATTTAGACTGGGCAGACAAATCTTGTCTCCCTACAGCGGAGCTGTATAATTCTATTAATTTAGAGATGGACCTTTCTTCTGACCGGACCACTCACGTCGGCAAGTACCGTGGCGGAGTAATAAAGACGCCATATTGAAAAGTAGCGCCCACTAAGAAAAGTAGCGCCCACTAAGAAAATAGTCTGGGGTTATAAAAAGCCTGACGGGCCAGGAGCTAGACGATACAATTGCAGGGACAGACTACGCGATTTGCAGAGGGACGAACACTACACTATTTGCAGAGAGACGAACACTACACGATTTGCAGAGAGACGAACACTACACGATTTGCAGAGAGACGAACACTACACGATTTGCAGAGAGACGAACACTACACGATTTGCAGAGAGACGAACACTACACGATTTGCAGAGAGACGAACACTACACGATTTGCAGAGAGACGAACACTACACGATTTGCAGAGAGACGAACACTACACGATTTGCAGAGAGACGAACACTACACGATTTTCAGAGAGACGAACACTACACGATTTGCAGAGAGACGAACACTACACGATTTGCAGAGAGACGAACACTACACGATTTGCAGACGATACATTTGCAGCGACAGACTTTACGCGAGTTGCAGAGGGCGAGGTCCCACCATTTGCAGAGAGGCTACAACATTTGCAGCAGATATGCTACCATACAATTGCAGAGAGGCTACAACATTTGCAGCAGATATGCTACGATACAATTGCAGAGAGGCTACAACATTTGCAGCAGATACGCTACGATACATTTGCAGAGAGGCTACACGATTTTTGAAGAGCGATTCATTGAAGAGGGAGACAGTTGAGCCCCGCACACTAAGAGATCGTCAGCACGAGTTACACGGTCTTCCAGGTCCGACACAGTTACGAGATTGTCAAGTGCCCGAAACCCTGAACGAGTTGGCCACTTTACTTTGAACTGGCCGTCACCTCGTCTGAGCTTCAGATCAAGGTATTCAAAGTTTACAACTGTGAGTATCCTTTCATTTAGGCTGGGGTGTGACCAGCGCCAGCCACGTGGGTGATCCTCTTGAGTTGTTAGCCATAATTGCCCGCTGTGGGAGTGAACGTTGCCATCTGCAACGTGTGCTGACCCGCGACACGTTATCACGTGGTCAGCCGGCCCCTGGTCAACACACGTCAATTCAAACCTGCGGCTGCTGATTTAGTTTTTCCTGACATCCACAACGCAATTCGACAAGCGGCACGACGGAACAGGACCAAGGGCGATCTACCTGGGTTGAGGTCACAGCACGAAATACTCGTCGGCGTCATTCCGGCCATAATTCGGACTTGCGTTACGTCACGGCAGGCCAAGCACGGGAAAAGTGACTGTTGACAATATTTTAGGTGCAGGGGTAGAGATTGTTAGGTTAGGTAATCCCTGGATAGGAGTGAGTGAGTTGTGAATAGAAGAGTGCCAGTGTAGGAAGGAATAAAGAATTTGTTTATTTAATTTGATTGTGTTAGATTCTTTAGATTAAGGTGTTTAGACGAAGTGCTGCCTTAAAGACCAAGATCCTGTTCTCTCCACTACACCCCCTACCCGCCCCCAACCCAACCATATTTATCGACGGCGACGTTCTAATAGTAATTCTAACTTGGATTCTGTAAATGTATCTACGATCAGTCAGGTAGCAGAGTGGGCGAGATCTCAATCTGTAAATGTATTCACGTTCAGTCAGGTAGCAGAGTGGGAGAGATCTCAATCTGTAAATGTATCCACGATCAGTCAGGTAGCAGAGTGGGAGAGATCTCAATCTGTAAATGTATCCACGATCAGTCAGGTAGCAGAGTGGGAGAGATCTCAATCTGTAAATGTATCCACGATCAGTCAGGTAGCAGAGTGGGAGAGATCTCAATCTGTAAATGTATCCACGATCAGTCAGGTAGCAGAGTGGGAGAGATCTCAATCTGTAAATGTATCCACGATCAGTTAGGTAGCAGAGTGGGAGAGATCTCAATCTGTAAATTTATCCACGATCAGTCAGGTAGCAGAGTGGGAGAGATCTCAATCTGTAAATGTATCCACGATCAGTTGGGTAGCAGAGTGGGAGAGATCTCAATCTGTAAATGTATCCACGATCAGTCAGGTAGCAGAGTGGGAGAGATCTCAATCTGTAAATGTATCCACGATCAGTCAGGTAGCAGAGTGGGAGAGATCTCAATCTGTAAATATATCCACGATCAGTCAGGTAGCAGAGTGGGAGAGATCTCAATCTGTAAATGTATCCACGATCAGCCAGGTGGCAGAGTGGGAGAGATCTCAATTCTCATTGCAAATGTTTGGGTTTGTTCAGCGTTCGTTTCGACACGATCAAGTCGACCCAGGTGTACATGGGTACCTGAATAATGTTAAGGAAAGAAAGACAGCAATAATGGAAACAGACCCGACCCCCTTCACGCCCCCATCCCCTCTTGTACACACACCCCTTCATAAAAAAAGACTGAAGCCTAGCACTTCAACACTTCATGTCCTGCAGCAGTTCTTGCTATGAAATAGAAGAAAACAAAGAAGTACAATTTTACATGAACAAGAGGGGAGGAAGACTAACGCCTGGTCAGGAAAAATATACTGGCCAAAACCCTCACCTCGGCTTCCTAATAGCCCTCCCTGGAAATGGGCTGTTTTCATGGCAGCCTAGCTAACGAGGTGAGGGATCGACGTGATCTCCGTAGTAGAAAGTGACACGACGATGAAGTCAAGCTTAGCACAACCACCTGGAAGACCCTGGTCCACCTTCATCAGCTGGCTCATGGTGTGAGGAAAGCTACTGCAACCTGCCACTTAACGTCCTGTTCAGTGCGCACGAAAGAGTAAAGCTACTCATTGTGGGCATTCACAAACAACAAGAAGATCAGCAAGAAATGACTCCGTTATAAGTGAGTATAAATATACTAAAAAGCAACAACAGGTTATGTTACTGCTAAACGTGTCCTCTTCACGGATCAAAGACAACACACACGGGAACAACTGACTGATATCAAACAGAGAGAGTTGGAGAAAGGTCCTTATTTGACACGCTGATGTCATGCGAATGAAGCAAGCAGATGGTTCGGCAAGATGGAGTAACTAACAAAGCCATGAGTAAGGTAGACTAGAAAAGAAAAACTATATAAGAAAAAGTGGATAAGATGGATAAGATTACAGACATGAACAAGCAAACAGCCACAAGAAGACTTAGAGCATTATACCTAAGTAGACACTTATCCTCTATTATCCGAGACACCATTTGTTTTGTCTGGTAATCTCCCCTGACTCAGACAGGCCTGCACTGACCTGTGTGTTGTGTAACGAATTGCATTTCTCGTAGCTTGTACTTGTTTGGGGGGAAAAAAAACGAGCTTTCAGTGTATTACAGCCACAACAGTATTTATTGGAAAGTATTTATGATCATCCACCCGGAAAGCATAGGGTCTGAATGAATGCACTCAATCTACCAATATCATGAGCCGTGTCCTTAAGTTTCGTCCACGAGACTGCAGCTGGCGTTCGCTTCCAGTTATTGCCATGCCATGCCCATGCTAGGTGCTCATTGCCCTCACACACCCACCAGCACTACCATTAGACTGATTCACAGCTGGCTCCAATCCAGCGCATGTTTAGTCAAGTTGGCAGGCGTCTTTCTAATGGCGAGTTTCATGTTTGTTTTTTAATTATTGTTCTTTGTATTATTCACATCTAAAGACAGACAAAGAATGTTGTTCTTGGCATTATTCACATCTAAAGACAAAGAATGTTGTTCTTGGCATTATTCACATCTAAAGACAAAGAATGTTGTTCTTGGCATTATTCACATCTAAAGACAAAGAATGTTGTTCTTGGCATTATTCACATCTAAAGACAAAGAATGTTGTTCTTGGCATTATTCACATCTAAAGACAAAGAATGTTGTTCTTGGCATTATTCACATCTAAAGACAAAGAATGTTGTTCTTGGCATTATTCACATCTAAAGACAAAGAATGTTGTTCTTGGCATTATTCACATCTAAAGACAAAGAATGTTGTTCTTGGCATTATTCACATCTAAAGACAAAGAATGTTGTTCTTGGCATTATTCACATCTAAAGACAAAGAATGTTGTTCTTGGCATTATTCACATCTAAAGACAAAGAATGTTGTTCTTGGCATTATTCACATCTAAAGACAAAGAATGTTGTTCTTGGCATTATTCACATCTAAAGACAAAGAATGTTGTTCTTGGCATTATTCACGTCTAAAGACAAAGAATGTTGTTCTTGGCATTATTCACGTCTAAAGACAAAGAATGTTGTTCTTGGCATTATTCACGTCTAAAGACAAAGAATGTTGTTCTTGGCATTATTCACATCTAAAGACAAAAGAATGTTGTTCTTGGCATTATTCACATCTAAAGACAAAGAATGTTGTTCTTGGCATTATTCACGTCTAAAGACAAAGAATGTTGTTCTTGGCATTATTCACGTCTAAAGACAAAGAATGTTGTTCTTGGCATTATTCACGTCTAAAGACAAAGAATGTTGTTCTTGGCATTATTCACATCTAAAGACAAAGAATGTTGTTCTTGGCATTATTCACATCTAAAGACAAAGAATGTTGTTCTTGGCATTATTCACATCTAAAGACAAAGAATGTTGTTCTTGGCATTATTCACATCTAAAGACAAAGAGTGTTGTTCTTGGCATTATTCACATCTAAAGACAAAGAATGTTGTTCTTGGCATTATTCACATCTAAAGACAAAGAATGTTGTTCTTGGCATTATTCACATCTAAAGACAAAGAATGTTGTTCTTGGCATTATTCACATCTAAAGACAAAGAATGTTGTTCTTGGCATTATTCACGTCTAAAGACAGACAAAGAACATTGTTGTTATCCTTGCTGTTGTTGGTATTAGTCGTGTCTATAGTCAGATAAAGAATGTTGTTGTTGTCCTTATTGTTGTTGGTATTAGTCGTGTCTATAGTCAGATAAAGAATGTTGTTGTTGTCCTTGTTGTTGTTGGTATTAGTCGTGTCTATAGTCAGATAAAGAATGTTGTTGTTGTCCTTGTTGTTGTTGGTATTAGTCGTGTCTATAGTCAGATAAAGAATGTTGTTGTTGGTATTAGTCGTGTCTATAGTCAGATAAAGAATGTTGTTGTTGTCCTTGTTGTTGTTGGTATTAGTCGTGTCTATAGTCAGATAAAGAATGTTGTTGTTGTCCTTGTTGTTGTTGGTATTAGTCGTGTCTATAGTCAGATAAAGAATGTTGTTGTTGTCCTTGTTGTTGTTGGTATTAGTCGTGTCTATAGTCAGATAAAGAATGTTGTTGTTGTCCTTGTTGTTGTTGGTATTAGTCGTGTCTATAGTCAGATAAAGAATGTTGTTGTTGTCCTTGTTGTTGTTGGTATTAGTCGTGTCTATAGTCAGATAAAGAATGTTGTTGTTGTCCTTGTTGTTGTTGGTATTAGTCGTGTCTATAGTCAGATAAAGAATGTTGTTGTTGTCCTTGTTGTTGTTGGTATTAGTCGTGTCTATAGTCAGATAAAGAATGTTGTTGTTGTCCTTGTTGTTGTTGGTATTAGTCGTGTCTATAGTCAGATAAAGAATGTTGTTGTTGTCCTTGTTGTTGTTGGTATTAGTCGTGTCTATAGTCAGATAAAGAATGTTGTTGTTGTCCTTGTTGTTGTTGGTATTAGTCGTGTCTATAGTCAGATAAAGAATGTTGTTGTTGTCCTTGTTGTTGTTGGTATTAGTCGTGTCTATAGTCAGATAAAGAATGTTGTTGTTGTCCTTGTTGTTGTTGGTATTAGTCGTGTCTATAGTCAGATAAAGAATGTTGTTGTTGTCCTTGTTGTTGTTGGTATTAGTCGTGTCTATAGCCAGATAAAGAATGTTGTTGTTGTCCTTGTTGTTGTTGGTATTAGTCGTGTCTATAGTCAGATAAAGAATGTTGTTGTTGTCCTTGTTGTTGTTGGTATTAGTCGTGTCTATAGTCAGATAAAGAATGTTGTTGTTGTCCTTGTTGTTGTTGGTATTAGTCGTGTCTATAGTCAGATAAAGAATGTTGTTGTTGTCCTTGTTGTTGTTGGTATTAGTCGTGTCTATAATCAGACAAAGAATGTTGTTGTTGTTATACCAAGTTACTCGTGCTGAGTTATGTGACCTCTTTACGATGTTTCTGTGGTAGCGGGTTACATTTTTTTTTTTTTACATCCCGAGATATGCTTGGGAATGTGGTCCATGGTCGTCCTGGCTTTAGTGCAATGCAAGGTTTCTCATTAAGCCCACTATTATGGGGATAATAGCTTCGATCCTCACCTCGTTGACCAGGCTGCTACGACACAATCTGTTTCTATGAGCACGAGCCAGAGTGTAGGGAATGGGGCTTGACCTAACCCTGGCTACTCTTCGCTCGCGCAGACAGAGAATAACAACGCTTGGACATTTTATTTGCCCATTCCACCAACTTATAACACCGGACAGTTGATTTGACAGTGTAGGACTGTGTACAGCCTAAGACGCTACATAAATCATCTGTATCTACAACTTATCTACCATTGTAGATCTGGCTACAGGGCAAGAGGACAACCGCAAGGCAGGTGGATTGATGACAGTGATTGTGCAGCGACACGGGCTCACATTGATCGACGCAAAGCACTTAGCGCAGGACAGACGACTTAAGCTCCAAACGTCCCTCAACGTCACAAGTGGAAAGAAAGTTATCTACTCCTCCCTTCGCTGTTTACTGAAAGACACTAAGCACCTATAGGTCTGCCTTGAGTTCACCATACGTCGATCCAGTAAAATATTACGTAACACTGGATAATGTCAACTAACTTACTAAACCTTATTTGTACCGATCACCTGTGTTGTTGCCTCTTGTCAGGTGTTGATGTGTCCTCGTCTGGGAGTGTAGATGTGGCAAGCCTGTTTGATTGTACGGCCGAGGGATCAGTGTTAATATGCAGAACCAACAGTGCCTGTTCTAGCCCAATTTATTGGCACATTTAATAGCTGAAGAATGTTGTTATCTTATTAAGGAGTGCCGGCTTCGGGCAGTCTTCTGTACAACATTCTTTTGTTAGGTATTTCGATGTGTGACTAGTAATAAATTGATCGAGAAGAGAAGAGAATTATTTGGTGTTTGATTCTTCCATGACCGGACTAAAATGTGCAGCGGACTGGGTAATCGGTAGGCGACAGGTCAACACGACACAGATACTTTCTGCAGGACTCATGAGGTCTTCTACCCTGGGGGCAACTCTTCTCTCTCTTCTTACCTCACTCTGTTTCATTTGACTCTGTCCTACAGTCACACTCTTGCACAACTTTCACACGCGCCCTCATGGTGAGGCTCTTCC
This sequence comes from Ariolimax columbianus, assembly GCA_036924085.1. Classification (NCBI taxonomy): domain Eukaryota; kingdom Metazoa; phylum Mollusca; class Gastropoda; order Stylommatophora; family Arionidae; genus Ariolimax; species Ariolimax columbianus. The sequence continues at coordinate 94,596,713 of JAVGWX010000005.1, read as the reverse complement.
ATTGCACTTTGGTTGGGCTAGCTTCTGAGGGCGCACAAACCTAGCATAGGTACATACAGACGCACACATGCATCCAAGCACTGGTTTATGCGTCCTGATATCGCCCAATGGACTACGGTCTGGGGTGGAAAATGGCGCGCCTCCGCCAGTAGAAACTAGTGAGGAAAACATCTAAGCAACAACAACAGGTCAACACGAAGTTGACGTCGATCGTTCGGGGAGAAACGTAGAGTATGACTCTGTGAAAGGGTGCCAATGTTCACAAAGTAACTTATGTCAACCAATCAATCAATCAGTCAGGGCATTCATGTATTCAAGTGGCATGCCGACTGGCGTAGGCGACCCCTAGATCTTTTTATCAGTTCCCTTGTTGACCTTTCACGTGTGCCATGTTGTTAAACAGTCCATACCGTGCAGTCTTCTCACTCAATCTTCCCATATCTCTCTTTCCTGCAATCTTGCCCATAGTTACAGCGCGCTGCAGCCAGCCCCTCCCCATCATATGTCCGTATTGTCTTTGTCTAGTGCGTGCTGCCTGTCTCTGCCAATCATCGATTGTGCATAGAACATTATCATTAGTAGTAGTATGGGATTCATAACATTCTTCGGAAGAACTACATTTCTGCGGCCTCCAGTGAACGTCTTGCTTGTTTGTTGAACGTCCACGATCTGTTGCCGCCTGACAGCATTGGCAACACATAACACTGAAGAGCCCTCTTCCTCACATCCATCTGCAAAAGCCAGTTGCAGAAAAACATTTTCACTTTCTCAAATATTATCTTCGGTTTGGCTACTCTACAATTCTTGTTTGTGTAACATCGTCCATCAGATGTTATCTTTTCTGTGTCGCATCGTCCATCAGATGTTATCTTTTCTGTGTCGCATCGTCCATCAGATGTTATCTTTTCTGTGTCGCATCGTCCATCAGATGTTATCTTTTCTGTGTCGCATCGTCCATCAGATGTTATCTTTTCTGTGTCGCATCGTCCATCAGATGTTATCTTTTCTGTGTCGCATCGTCCATCAGATGTTATCTTTTCTGTGGCGCATCATCCATCAGCTGTTATCTTTTCTGTGTCGCATCATCCATCAGATGTTATCTTTTTTTGTGTTACATCATCCATCAGATGTTATCTTTTCTGTGTCGCATTGTCCATCAGATGTTAGATCTGTGTCGCATCGTCTATCAAATGGGGTTTATGTCCGTGGCATATCGTCCATCAGATATTACCTTTTCTGTGTCGCATCGTCCATCAGATGTTATCTAGGTCAATGTCACGTGTGATAATTAAAAAATTGAATTAATTAAGTGTATAACAGAATGGGAAAGATTATATAAGGGTGATGATATTGTTGGTTGTGATTGTAGCAGTGGTGGTTATCGTGGTAGTGATTGGGGTTGTAATGATGATGTGGCTTGTGGTGGTGTAGTTGATGATGATAGGCAGAGGTATAATGGTGATGACAGCAATACTGATGTTGATGGTGGTAGTGGCGGTGATAGGGGTAGTTGTAGTAGTTTTGATGATGCTGGTAGGGAGGTATAATGAAGGTTAAAATAGGGACGATGGTGATAATGGTGATGGTAATACTAATGAGGTTGATGATGGCGGTATTGATCTTGATGATGATGGTGGGGATGATGGTGATGCTGGTAATGGTGATGGTGATTATGGTGATGGTGATGGTGGTGATAGTTGTGATGGTGATGTTGGGAATGATGATGGTGATTATGGTGATGGTGGTGGTGGTGATGATGGTGATGGTGGTGGTGGTGATTACGGTGATGGTGGTGGTGGGGATGATGGTGATTATGGTGATGGTGGTGGTGCTGATGATGGGGATTATGGTGATGGTGGTGGTGGTGATGATGGTGATTATGGGGATGGTTGTGGTGGTGATGATGGTGATTATGGTGGTGGTGGTGATGATGGTGATTATGGTGATGGTGGTGGTGGTGATGGTGATGATGATGATGGGAATGGTGATGGTGATTATGGTGATGGTGGTGATGGTGATGGTGATAGTTGTGATGGTGATGATGGGAATGGTGATGGTGATTATGGTGATGGTGGTGATGGTGATGGTGATAGTTGTGATGGTGATGATGGGAATGGTGATGGTGATTATGGTGATGGTGGTGATGGTGATGGTGATGATGGTGATAGTTGTGATGGTGATGATGGGAATGGTGATGGTGATTATGGTGATGGTGGTGATGGTGATGGTGATAGTTGTGATGGTGATGATGGGAATGGTGATGGTGATTATGGTGATGGTGGTGATGGTGATGGTGATGATGGTGATAGTTGTGATGGTGATGATGGGAATGGTGATGGTGATTATGGTGATGGTGGTGATGGTGATGGTGGTGATGGTGATGGTGGTGATGATGATGATGGTAATTATGGTGATGGTGGTGGTGGTGATAGTTGTGATGGTGATGGTGATGATGGTGATAGTGGGAATGATGATGATGGTAGTGGTGGTGGTGGTGATTGGCCGTCGGACGTCGCAACAAGAGATTATACTGAGACCGGCATGTGCCTCACAGTAGTTATTACATATATAACTATCACATACTTGAGCAGCAGGGACGTATCACCATTCTTCGCCTCAGGCCAGGGCACAGCAGACTAAACAATCACATGTACAAGCTTTGTCCGTCTGCTTCGTCACTGAGCTCACGTGGACTGGACGAACAAACTACTGCCAATGTGGTACAGGACTGTCCTCTATATAATCAGTTAAGGAAGATACACTAGCACAGCGATTCAACGCTGGACTCCAAATTGTAGGAAGCTAAAGTGAAACTTCAAACAATGGTCGAGTTCATCATGGAAACTGAAGGTGTAAATATCAAGCATGCGATCACATGAAGAAGAAGAAGAAGAAAAATAAGAAGACGAAGAAGAAGAAGAAGAAGAAGAAGAAGAAGAAGAAGAAGAAAAAGAAGAAGAAGAGTTGAAAAACAGAAAAAAAGAAGAAGAAGAAGATAATAATGATGATGAAAGTTAATACAGACATACGTCTCAAGATAATTATAGATGAGCACTCAAAGGGGTGTTTATAATGCGATCAATAATCAGTCCCGAGCACATGATCTCAATCAAAACAGCCTGGAGTTCACATACTTGTGTGATGCAGGAAAACAAAAATAACACTAGATAATTATCAAACTAGAAGCAGAGGCACTGAACGCCGCAGCTGAGCTTGTAACCCAAGATAAAGATATTCATCAAGAAAACATAGTATTTCTAACTGATGCCGCGTCAGTATTAGCGTCGCTAAAACAACACAAAAATGAAGGTCTCGAGCAATGTATATTCTCCCTGACACAGCTAGCAGAACACCCAAGGTTAGTTATACAGTGGATCTCATCCCCTTGCAATATTGAAGGCAATGAAGCTTCAGACAAACTAGCAAAGCGTGGAGGAGCATCCCCACAAACTGACTTGAGCATCACATATAGTGAGATCAAGATCAAAATTAACACCAACTTCAGGAGAAAATGGGCTGATCAACACCCCGACTTCCGAAAAGAAGACATCTACTTTAACTTAAGTAGAGAACACCAAGTCATAATCTTCATGATTGGCAATCATTCGATTTTGTAACATCAAAGTACCATTCGAGTTAATGTATTTTTACAGCTGACGTGAGGTCTTAATACGGGCCAATATTATGTACAACTGCACTCTCTCTTTGACACTTGGGACACGATCCTTGTTTCTGGAGCGAATATTAAGCACTGTGAATGAGATGACAGTAGTTATTGACTCAATGCTGGGTCAGCGAACCAGAGCGGACCAAGACCCCATTCCGCCTCCAAGTGGAGGCCTTGGAAATAAGCTGCACTGGTGTAGTCTGGTTAAGAGAATATGTATCGCAGTGGGAAGGCAAACCAGGTATCAGAAAAGGCAGCTGAAACTGGATATGTCTGGCTGAAAGGCACGAATATCGCATCCTTGCTGTAAACTACAATACAACGCCCTTTCAATGAAGAAGAAGAATGTTATTCCAATGATCCATCTTCAGCATTTCATCTCTATTACTCGTTTTTCCAACTCAGCATTAGACCCCCGTGTCTAACAGGCATATAACTGTAGGTGTACAGGGAAGAACAACGTCTACAATTATATGATCTTAACTTCAAGCGATATGATCTTAACTTCAAGCGATCTGATCTTAACTTCAAGCGATATGATCTTAACTTCAAGCGATCTGATCTTAACTTCAAGCGATATGATCTTAACTTCAAGCGATCTGATCTTAACTTCAAGCGATATGATCTTAACTTCAAGCGATATGATCTTAACTTCAAGCAATCTGATCTTAACTTCAAGCGATATGATCTTAACTTCAAGCGATCTGATCTTAACTTCAAGCGATCTGATCTTAACTTCAAGCGATATGATCTTAACTTCAAGCAATCTGATCTTAACTTCAAGCGATCTGATCTTAACTTCAAGCGATATGATCTTAACTTCAAGCAATCTGATCTTAATTGCAAGCGAAATGATCTTAACTTCAAGCGATCTGATCTTAACTTCAAGCGATATGATCTTAACTTCAAGCAATCTGATCTTAATTTCAAGCGAAATGATCTTAACTTCAAGCGATATGATCTTAACTTCAAGCGATATGATCTTAACTTCAAGCGATATGATCTTAACTTCAAGCGATATGATCTTAACTTCTAGCTATCTGATCTTAACTTCAAGCGATCTGATCTTAACTTCAAGCGATCTGATCTTAACTTCAAGCGATCTGATCTTAACTTCAAGCGATATGATCTTAACTTCAAGCAATCTGATCTTAAGTTCAAGCAATCTGATCTTAACTTCAAGCGATATGATCTTAACTTCAAGCGATCTGATCTTAACTTCAAGCGATCTGATCTTAACTTCAAGCAATCTGATTTTAACTTCAAGCGATCTGATCTTAACTTCAAGCGATCTGATCTTAACTTCAAGCGATCTGATCTTAACTTCAAGCGATCTGATCTTAACTTCAAGCAATCTGATATTAACTTCAAGCGATCTGATCTTAACTTCAAGCGATCTTATCTTAACTTCAAGCAATCTGATCTTAACTTTCCACAGCGGCCTCAGTGAGACGAGAACTGTTATTGCTTATGCACATGAAATCCTTGTTTCCAATTCGTATTTAGTTTCCCCCTCTTTACTTTACTTCCCCAGTTCAAGATCCCGTTTATTTTGATTTATGAAACTTTTTCATGGTTTTTTTTTGTTTTTTTCACAGGGATGTTATCTTAGATTTCTTCATTTGTTATTCATTGTGAGTCTTTCTGATGTTGATTTCCGTGCCATTTTCTAAGGTAGACATCAAGCCTGGTTTATACTGCTTGCAGTTGTTTTTCATTATATAAATATACCACTAAAAAAAGATGTCAAATATAGTTTTAGAAAAGAACAGTAACTGATGTGTGCCGATGTTTGGACATAATGACCTTTATCAATGACTTGACAAACGAGCACGACATAATGACCTTTATCAATGACTTGACAAGCGAGCACGACATAATGACCTTTATCAATGACTGGACAAGCGAACACGACATAATGGAGCATTGAACTCAACATCGAATATGAGCGATTCGTTTTTTATGAGTGATATTTGAAAATGTGAAATGTTTTCTGACGTCAGCGATAATTGCTTAGGCTGTCTGATGGGAGATGACTATCGATTTTTAGCTGCATAATTGTATCATTGTCCTTCTAGTGGAATGATTAGTCAATAGTAGAATTCGATTGGAGATGAAATGTTCTGGGCGTGTTTGTCCGTAAAATGTTAAGTGGGGACGCTATGTTATAACTATTTTGTTGAGGTAGAGGTTTATTGTGTCAGTTAATTGATGTTTCAATCAACCAAAAACGTTTTCAGTCCCATGTGAAACATAGGTCTTCAACAAATACATGTTCCTGTACTTAGCCACCCGTTCCTGCTTTCTTTACGTATTTTTTGTTGTCGTTTTTTGTTTATACATGCGTGTTTTAGTCTGCCTCCATCTCCATTGTCCGAAGGATTCCAGTACAGCGACTGCCTTGTGAAGCTGTCAGTCCATACTCTTAATGTGTGTCCTATCTAACATCTGCGTCGTCTCCTCACCCCATGTTCCAATGTTAAACTGGCCTTTTCGTTTTTGTGAAATTGAGATATTCTCCCCATACTTCCGTATGTATTCCTTACCTGTACTTCCCACCTGTACTCCCCGTATGAACTCCCCCATCCCGTTATCGGTAGCAGCTTCCCCTCATCTGTACTTCCAACCTGTACTCCCCACCTGTACTCCCCATCCCGTGTCAAATAATAGCACTTCCCCACCTGTACATCGCAAGTACACTCCTCACTTGGTGCTAAATAACAGATCTTCACTAATTGTATTCCCCACCCCGGAGTCGAGTAACAGTTACTCCCCAGTTGTATTTCCACGTCTTGTCAGTTAACACCACCGCCCCAGATGTCCACCTTACATGTAATCAGACGTGTACTCGCCACACTGTACCAGCTAACAGTTGATCTCTTCCTGTATTCCCTACCTGTATACCTCACCTGTACTCCCACGTGTACTCACAAACCTACGTCAGGTAACAATTCCTCCCCGCATATAATCCTAACTCCGTGCCAGGTAATAGTTACTCCCAACTTGTGTTTACCATCCCGTCGCAGGTAACAGTCTCCCCACCTGTACTCACAATCTGTATTCTCCATCTGTACTGACTACGCTCTGCCAGGAAATAGCTACTGGCCATATATCCCCATGACAGAAAACACCACGAAGCATTACTTCTTGTAGTCAAAGCTCGCCTCTTACTGGTTCCCCTACATAACGTACAGAACAGAACAGACGACAGATTCTGTTCCAAGATGGTCATTTAAAGGAGGCCGTTCCAAGATGGTCATTTAAAGAATGAGGCCGCTCTAACATGGACAGATATCCTCAATACCATGAAGGCAAATTATAACTTTTTATTCCGAACAAAGGTCGCTAGGAATGACAAGTTTATGAAGTTTTATTTTCAGACTACTGGTCAGGGCCCCTCTAAAGTTTAAAGAATTATGTTAAATAGATTACACTACCTAACAGAACTGACAAGGGATTGAAACCTGAAAAACACATGTTAAATTTTGAAATTATTCTAAAAGGTCGACTTTTGGTGACAGAAACAGATCCAACTGGTACCTCAGGCGGTTGTATCATGTCATAGGAAGACTGATCGTTGTTTTTGTTGGGGATGTAGACACATAGATAGGTGTCGTAGTGATAGCGGGGTCTAACAGCTTCTACCGAAGGACAGATATTCGGAAATTATGCAACACAATTTATGGGGAGATGCCGAGAGCAGTGATAGTTGGGTGGTTGTGGACAGATAGATGACTTGGAAATAAGTGTTACCTGTAGGCAACTTTGGGAACTGAACGCGGTTGGTCTAGTAGGAACACGTGATTAGATCTCCATCGAGAATAAAAACAGAAAGGAAGGACTTACAGAACGTACTAAAAGCAATGCTAAGTCTATTCTGGACAGATTCACAGTTGACTTGACGTTGACTTGAGTTTGCAGTTTTAATTCTTGAATTTACACAAGGGCATCTGATAGATAGCTTCTGGAGAAATTAAAACTGAACGTGACGATAAAACATTAGAGATAGTTCACTGAGACCTGTGAGAGCAAAGTATTTGTCGAACAATATGAATCGTTCCCTGAGACCTGTGAGAGCAAAGTATTGGTGGAACACTAGAATAATAAATGCAAGATTTTACTCCGGATGTAAAAAAAAACCTTTATACAGTGCTGAATGCCAACAGACAATGTTGTTGAATATATCAACAAAAATTCTTTGATAAGCATAAAGGAATTCTCCAATAAGGGATATTAAGATAACCGTGGAAGATCTCAATTCAAAAGTTGGAACACACAACAGCAATCATTAAATGAATGTGAATGAAAATGTCATAAGAAAAATAAATACAAAATGGGGAAAGAGTTGTCCACTGCTGTCAACTCAATGACTTGGTCATAGGAGACTCCATCTTCCCACACATAAATTACTTAAAAGTCACATGGTGGTCACCAGATAATCACACCGAAAACCAGTTTATCTAACATGGGGACACCGCTTACAGGGTGGAGGGGTAAAGAAAGGAGCAGATGGGGTTGAGACCACCGCCTTCTCTACGTGACTATGTCAATAAAAACTGATCATCAAAGCTAGGACACTTCAAACAAGCCATACATACCACACATATAACCTGCCAAAGAAAGACACAAAGACTAAATTCAAACTAGATGTAAAGAACAGATTTGAAACATTTGGTAACCTCACAGACGAAACCGTTGACAGCCTCTGTTACACGCTTGGGGAAAGAATTAGAAACACGTGCGAAGAGGTTCGTGGAAAGAGAAATAAACAGCATGAAGAATGTTTCATAGAAAACACATGGAACCTGATTGGATAAAGAAAAACTGTCAAGCAAATAAAAACAAGTGAAGGGCATGAAGACAGGACAAGAGTGTGCGTATTATATTCTGAGCTAAACAAGTAAGTGGAGAAGAGTGCAAAGCATGTTAAGAGAAAATACAACTAAGATCTATAAGGAGGATGAAATAGTCGCGGGACAAGGTGACCTAAAGACATTATACAATATAACTAGAATTCGGGGACTATATGAAACGTTTTGCTTTTGAGGAAATAATTTAATTAATCTGTCAGATTAACACATGAGCTTTACATTTATTGAAGGCTTGGACTGTCGTTTGGGTGGTGTGTCATTATTTAACAACTAGGTCTTCTTCCGAAAGCAGGTACACACAGCTGCTTGCGCCTCCTCGTCAGAAGCGGAACAGTATCCGTTAAGGTGTTCCTTCAGCTTCAGGAAAAGGACGAACTCACAAGGTACCAGATCGAGGCTGTATGATGTATACCATCAAATGTCGTCAAACATGTGACGCTCCAGTGCACCCACTGTTTGTCATCTCGTGTGGGGGTGAGCATTGTCGTGCTAAAGAATTGGGCATGCCAACACGAACCCGTGGCAATCGTGCTCGAAGTTTCTTCAAAGTTTTCACATATCGATCACAACTTAGCGCATTGGGGTGCTCCAAAAATTCAGTTTAGTCTACGCCCGTGCAATGACAAAAGATGGTCATCATCACTTTTCCGGTAGAAACGACAACGTAGAATATGTCGGGGGTTGGTGAGTTGGTATACCTGTTTTCCATAGACTGGCGCTTGTTTATCTTGTTGGTGAGTTTGTATGCCTGTTTTCCATTGACTGGTACTTGTTTTCTTGTTGGTGAGTTGGTATGCCTGTTCTTCATAGACTGGCGCTTGTTTTCTGGGTCACAATGATGTGCCCATGACTAGTCGCCAGTGACAATTATACCCCATCAAGCGTTCCTGACGCACCTGCTATCGGCGCTGTTTTATATCATGTCATCATTTCCTATACAAAAACAAGGCATGGATAATCGAACTTATAAGCTTGCGGGGATATCTTTCTGATTGACACAGCGATCGGCACGAACCAGTTCGTCTACGGAAACTTGGTGCTGTGCATTCACAGATATGATCGGTCGTCCACGCGAGCTTGGGGTTGTGCATTCACAGATGTGATCGGTCGTCCACGCGAGCTTGAGGTTGTGCATTCACAGATGTGATCGGTCGTCCACGCGAGCTTGGTGCTGTGCATTAACAGATGTGATCGGTCGTCTACTGTGAGCCTTGGTAGGCAGGTTCGTTGTGATTGTCGCTTTCGCACTCTGTGCCTACCTCCTGACAGTACAGGCATCCAAACAGGTGTCACCATATAACCCAGGCATTCTTCGATGCATGTCAATGGGCACAACACCAACCAATAAAGCAGGAGATGGTGGGGGTGGGAGAATAGAGAAAGTTAGGATGGATAGAACATGCTGAGAAAAAAGCTGGACAGTATAACCAGACACGCGCTGGATTAGAACCCACATGGAAAGAGACGAGTGAGAAGGTCAAAATAAATACGCACCGACAAACGGTCTAGGAGTAAGTCAGTTCAGTCGCGGGCGAGTGGAAACAATTTAAGAAGACTGTACATAATAGGAACAGATGAAGAGAATGTGTTCCTGTCAGAACCAGGCCTCTAAATGATGATGACCCAGACGTCTCTGCATTCAGACTGAGGAATTTGTTCGGCAGCCATCCATAGGAAAGGTGTATGACAGTCGTGGTGATTGATACCGTCCCTCAGCGTACCTGAAAACGGTCAACTGAAACGGTTCAAGGGAAGTTCGGATACCTGGTTCACTCAGTGTGTTGTTTCGTAATTGATATGTGAATTACCTCAATTGATGAAGACGTCTCGACATTATCTAGTACTCGTGCGTACATGTCATAGTGGAACTGTTTCACCAGACTGACAAATATGCCAGGCCAGCCAAATTGTGTCACGATCTGGCAAAGCCCAAGTCTGTTGATTGTGAAATACTTTTGTGAAGTTAGTGAACATGATGTGTTGATCACGGTGATGTTCTTGACCTGACTCGTGAAGATAATGCGCAGAAAATCATGTTTACAGTTCGCAGACCAATCCTCAATAATCAACACTGATTCTGTGGGAGATTATGGTCTAGCTCAAGATGTTTATTCAGATGGTTGAGCAGTCCAGTCGCTAGAATCTTGCCAGCAATAGACATCATCAAAACGCTGCTGTATTTGTCACACTGCTAATGGTTACCTTTTCTTTTGTATAAGTGAACTATCAATGCATACATCATTTCCTGTGGGACTACTCCTTCATCCCCCATGGAGCAGAAGAGCTGAGTAAGTGTTCTGGTGAGACATGTTCCCTTTGCTGTATTCAAGTGCTGTTTCCGCAACGGAAGTTACATGCAAAGGACTTCCAATATCCTCTGTCTCTTTTCTTGATGGTACACTCTGCCAGACTGACATTAGTCTATCTTTTTTTATGTTGCTCTCTCATTTATAGCACTGCCCGCCTCTTAGTCGCATACCTTCAACCTTCCCCTCCAGTATTGTATTCAATAAAGTATTGTGTCTTTTGATTTGTTCAAAATATTTTCTTGCCTAATATTAATGTGTGTCCAAAATTATCTGCCCATTTTTAGTCTCGTCAGGACATCGCTATTTGTTTGTTTCTTTTTTTCACGCAATGCGATACATTCTTCTGTATAACCACATTTCGAGGTTCTCTATTTTGTTCTACAACTGTTTGTTCAGATCCCATGTTTCTGCACCTTATAATAATGTTGAATATATATAACATCTGACGTGTCTCATTTCTAACGTTTTGGTTCTTTGTTTGTTTGCGAATATTTTCCTCATCATATTAAATACGCTTTTGGTCATTCCGATTCTCTTCTTCACTTCCCTCTCACATCTACCAACACTTGTAATTATATGTCCCAAGTACAAGTAGCCGTCTACCTGTTCTAGTATCACACCGTTTTAGGCTAAACATCTGTTTCGGTAAATAACTTACGAGCGCCACTTTAGTTTTAACGTTAATATCTAAACCATACTCATAACTTCTGATGTTGACTATCTCCCCGTTCTTGTAACTCTTTTCTTTTACTCTTCCCGGAAAAAGACTTGTGATCGCCTATTCTACTAAGTTCTGGGATGAGTTCATGTATAGCCAAGTTCATTTGTACCTAGGTCATACGTCGGATGGCCTTTTCGTTTATGGATTATAGACTGTTTAGAATGCTCTGCTCACCTTTCGTTTCCAGAAAGTTGGGGGGTCACAAAGCGATTTCAGCAGCTCATCGAACATTTCAGAGTTGTGGAACTTGGCGAACTTCTCGATCACGTCTGTCCGTTTGCTTAGCCATGAATCTTGTATCTCCCAAAGTCCCGTCTGGACTACTCTTCTAGCACTAGTGAAGGCCGTTATCTTTGACAAGGGAGATGTGTCGTTGTGAAGGGGCCCTATCAGTTTGTCCATAGTGTCGAGAAGGATCTATATTTCACCATCATTTTCATCGAATCAGTCCTTGCGCTTATATTTCGCACATATTTCATGTCCCATTATCAATATTTTATCCACATTATTTCAAAGTTGCTCAGTGTTTTATCAAAAACTAATAAGGTTATTATCTTTTTTACTTGAGGTTTTATTTTCGGCTCGGGCTGTATCTACAGGTCGAGATGCGTTATCGTGCTCAGGAAGATGTCAATTTAGGATAATCAATAACATAATTACGGTCATTTGTATTATACGTCGGTCACGATACCACGAAATCCCAATTTTCCACACATATCAATACACTTAAATATCGCCGCGGACATTTTAGAAATACTTAGGTAGGTGGTTTCAATCCAGCACGCGAAAACTTATTTTTCTTTCGAAGTTGTGTGATACAAACTTTTTTAAATTGTTCTATTTTATTTTGAAAACTATTACTTAAGACCAACAATTGATTTCTCAATTTAAGAATTGAATTTTTATACACTTTATATTTTACACGGATAAATTTTTTGATTTTATGAGTCTGTGAATTGAGCAACACCAGGTGAGTGAATGTGATTGGAAAACACATAAATCAATGAGATTGATTGGACAACACCAAATCAGTGAGATTGATTGGACCAAATCAATGAGATTGATTGCACAACACAATATCAATGAGATTGATTGGACAACACAAAATCAGTGAGATTGATTGGACAACACAATATCAGTGAGATTGATTGGACAATACCAAGTGAGAGAATGATTGGACATCCCATAGTGAGAGAACGAGTCGACAACACAAAGTCAGTGGGAATGATTGGATAACACCAAGTCAGTGAGCGTGATTGGATAACACCAAGTGAGAGAATTATTGGATAACACCAAATCAGTGAGATTGATTGGACCAAATCAATGAGATTGATTGCACAACACAATATCAATGAGATTGATTGGACAACACAAAATCAGTGAGATTGATTGGATAACACAATATCAGTGAGATTGATTGGACAATACCAAGTGAGAGAATGATTGGACAACACAGAGTGAGAGAATGATTGGACATCCCATAGTGAGAGAACGAGTCGACAACACAAAGTCAGTGAGAATGATTGGATAACACCAAGTGAGTGAGCGTGATTGGATAACACCAAGTGAGAGAATGATTGGATAACACCAAGCGAGTGAAAATGATTGGATAACACCAAGTGAGTGAGAATGATTGGACAACACCAAGTGAGTGAGAATGATTGGATAACACCAAGTGAAAGAATGATTGGACAACACCAAGTGAGTGAGAATGATTGGATAACACCAAGTGAGAGAATGATTGGACAACAACAAGTGAGTGAGAGTGATATGTCAATCTAATAATCAAGTGTTTATATTAAACATTTTGGAAGAATCAAATACTACTACACATAAACGACCAGCTGCATGTCGTCCTCACTTGAGGAACAAACCATGAAAACCTGTCCTGCTACAAACACTTTATCAGTAAACATTGTTTGGAAAACAAATCCATTTACTTTCCTAAAACATTATGTCATGAAAATGCTTATTTAAATAGATTTTTAAATATTTGTCAAATACGTTCTTTTTGTGTTTACTTCCGTCAGTATTGGTGGGTTATTGCTATTCAAATAATAATTGTCTTAATTAGTTTATTGTCTCCTTAGTGTTTGGGGTAGAGCTCTCGCATTTAATAGAATTGGTAGCGGTTCCAATTATTGTTATCGGCACGCTTCAGTCGACCCAACTGTTGTTGTAGTGAAAGCAACTATTGATTCAACTTTGACGACGTGTCTGTAGTGGGGGATTGCAGTGGATCTCATTGAATTCTGGGGTGTACTTGGGAGGATGGACGTGTCTTCTTATCTGTAGTGCAATGCGAGGTTCCTCAGTAAACTCCCAATTATGGGGATTACAATGTCGATCCTCACCTAGTCGACCAGACTGTTACGGCACAAAAACACATAATAAAAAAGAATATTACAAAAATAAATATATCTAGATGTTGTGTTGAGAGATACACTCACACAAACATGTATATACCTTGGCAGTAAAAGAAGCAAAGTATGTGGTATAGATCAAAACAAGCAAAATAAGTGGTATAGATTAAAACAAGCAAAAGTTTTATTTTAGACTACTTGTCGGGGTCACATAAATTATAGTGAGATACTATGAATAACCGAGAGTTTAGATACAGTTTGTTTGTATCTCAGTCATTCAAAGCCTGGATTTGTTCGTAGAGTGTAACTATCATTGTCTGAAAATCATGTCAAGGTAACATTTACTCTGCAACGGACAAAAATTACTGTCTTACATTATGTTCTTATTATGTAGAGGTTATTTCGTCAAAGTTGGTTAGACTTCTGGTGAAAGGTTATTTTAAGTACCATTGTCGTGAAGGGGATGCGGAGTTTGATACCGGGCCTAGATCAAGCTCATGCCTGAGACTACTGTCTTGGAGGACGAACACATGTAGATAGGGGTTAGTTGAAATGATGTTGTCCAACAGCATGCATCAGGGTATCGTTATTCTATCAATGGGAAGATATCAAAAGAAGTATTAGAAGATACATATTGGAATGAAATGGGGTATTCAGAATTTGAGCCCTGGATTATGAATGGACAGGTCACGAAAATGTCCATGCAGTTGGAAAATTTGGGATCACGCGATTAGTTCTCATCAACATCCAAGAGAGGAGGGCTCAGCTCAGAATACAGAAAATCATCAACATCCAAGAAAGGAGGGTTCAGCTCAGTATACAGAAAATCATCAACATCCAAGAAAGGAAGGCTCAGCTCAGTATACAGAAAATCATCAACATCCAAGAAAGGAGGGCTCAGCTCAGAATACAGAAAATCATCAACATCCAAGAAAGGAGGGCTCAGCTCAGTATACAGAAAATCATCAACGGCCAAGAAGGGAGGGCTCAGCTCAGTATACAGAAAATCATCAACAGCCAAGAAAGGAGGGCTCAGCTCAGTATACAGAAAATCATCAACATCCAAGAATGGAGGGCGAGGCTCAATATACAGAAAATCTTCAACAGCCAAGAATGGAGGACGAGGCTCAGTATACAGAAAATCATCAACATCCAAGAATGGAGGGCGAGGCTCAGTATACAGAAAAAAGTGGTGCTACGGAGCAGTTGGGAGATTGGCTGAGAGGCAGACTCAGAGTATATACTTGGGGAGCCTTGCCAGATGAATTATGGAGAGATCAGAGCATCAGGGAAGCTGAGATCTGCACAAAAATTGCTTTTGGCTGAAACTGATCGTCTGATCAGTGCGCATCTGTTCGACAGAGAGTGTTGTCTCGAGGTTGGTCGTAGCCCAAGTGTGGGCCAGGTCAGAAAAAAGTTGGAAAAAACACTATCAATGGCTCTCCTGAGTCTTGAGAGAGAAACGTATTGACAAAACACCAAGGATCGCTCTCCTAAGTCATGAGAGAGAAACGTATTGACAAAACATTAGGGTTCGCTTCACTAAGTACGATATCGAGAAGCCTTTTTATTGCACAGTAAAACTTGAACGAATGAGGCCGTCAGAACGTCAGAAGTCACAAACACGTTACGAGAGACGAAGAACAACAAACAAGAACATAGATAACAATTAGGTTATGTTGTTAGGGAGAGAAACAGATGAGAATTGATCTAGAGATTACACAGTTGGGGATCGATTACAGCAGAGAAGCCATCTTTCTGACTAAAAAATCTATGGGTTTTATTTGTGTAATCGTATCACGTTATGTAATGTAACTCATTCATTGTTTTTATATGCTGATGAAATCAGTTTCCGTGTTAAATATTTGTTGGAGAGGGGGAAATGATTCAGTGGCAACTATTTTGTCTAAGGGGGATAACCTGCTAACACAGAGATTATTATCTCGTGTACATGACGGAAGAAGCAGGCGCTGGCGTTGGACAGGACACACATTAAGGAAACCAGTTGATACATTATACAAAATCGCCTCTGTTCTAGAATTCACAATAAGTAGAGGCACATCAAAACACACATGTAGACTACCTCTGGTGCGAATCATAAAGGATACACGAAGGACGTAACAGAGTAGGAATAGGTGGTTCAAGGCAGCAGTGCATGGCACGTATTTATGGAAGACCTGTGCTCCATAAGCTTAAATGATTGTTACCT
Organism: Ariolimax columbianus; assembly: GCA_036924085.1. Classification (NCBI taxonomy): domain Eukaryota; kingdom Metazoa; phylum Mollusca; class Gastropoda; order Stylommatophora; family Arionidae; genus Ariolimax; species Ariolimax columbianus. The sequence continues at coordinate 94,580,573 of JAVGWX010000005.1, read as the reverse complement.
CGTGACTTTTTGTTTTAAAGGGACGCTACAGTTTACAGCAAGGATTTATATTTATACCTTTCAATCCGATACATCAAGTTTCAGTACAGCATATTTTTTAGAATTAATTTGCCTTCCGTCTTTGGTCATTATTCCACAGGGATACTGCCTGAATCCGTGGCCGTGACTTGTATGCTGAGTAACGTCTTGGACAGCGCTGATATGTCAGCTTATACAGTGGCGTCTTTGATATCTTTGATTGATTGAGTGATTATTTGATTGAGTGATTGGTTGACTGATTGATTGAGTGATTGGTTGATTGAGTGGTTGGTTGATCAACCAAGTAGATGATCGAGTGATTGATTGATTGATTGGTTGACTGATTCATTGAGTGATTAATCTATTAATTGATTGAGTGATTGGTTGATTGAGTGGTTGATTGATCAACCAAGTAGATGATCGAGTGATTGATTGATTGAGTGATTGGTTGACTGATTGATTGAGTGATTAATGTATTCATTGATTGAGTGATTGGTTGATTGGTTGATTGAGTGGTTGATTGATCAATCAAGTAGATGATCGAGTGATTGATTGAAAGGTGGTCCTGGGAGTGGTGAAGGGGGTCACGTGTTAGTGACTCTATTGTTCTAAGTCGCAGTTTGTGTGTGTAACAGTTCCCGCCGGAACAAGGGGAGTTTAGGATGCATGAACATGTTAAAGCCTAAAGCTACCTGAATGCATGTCAAGGTCACTCACCGTCTCAGCAAAGGAGAACAGAGTTGGGTTAAGGAATGTGGACAGATAGAAACTGTCCACTGGCCTTCCGATTTTGGTAGGGGGAGATTGATTGACAGACGAAATTGGCAGCGGGGCTTGCTGCGAGAGAAATGGAGTGACAGGTGTGCAAAGTGTTTCGGTCCAATTGTATTGAAGATGACCATACCTGAGATCGATTGGTCAAGCTCTGGCCTTGCTTGAGGATATAAACTCGAGACAAAGTTTAGCTCGGGAGGCTGGATAGAGATATGCTGTATGGAGGAGAGTGAGAGAGAGAGAGAGAGAGACTGAATGTAGATAGTATGTTTGACTCACCCACTTGGATAGAGGAGCGATTGATAGACGGTTGGACGAATGTTTAGTGATAGAACAGGATCGCTCAAATAGGTGAATGAGTTTTGCATTAATAGATAATCTGAAAGTGTGTTTGTAAGCAAGGACACACTGTGAACGAGTTATGTCGAGATCGCCCGCCTGAGGGGATTTCAGTGAGGAAGAGTATTTGATAAGGTGTGTTGAAGACGCAGTTAAGGCGATGTGTGTGTGATGTAATTGCAAGGCAATAGAACTGGGTTTTTAGTTAGTTGGGAATTCCATCAATAGCTAATGCTTATAATTCCCGTTTTAGTAGAATGTTAAGTTGAGATATGTATTATATTGTGTTTGTAATTTCTCTACTCATTCTATGATATGAGTATGATATAATAAATATGCCACCTGCTGTGTGATATGTCATTTACTGAGTATGGTCATGATGATGTGGATGAGTGTGAGAATGTTCTAAGATACATTACGGCCAGGGAAAACAGTGGGATCTGCTACAGTGTGAGGTCTAGTGACTAAGCCTCTTCTAATCGCCTTGTCTTATCTTTGAGTTGGGCGCCAATTTACAGTTGAGTAGACTGAAGTTTACCATTACCCGGGGGTTCTGTTATGTCATGGATCGACGCTCCTGCCACTGGGTAGACACAGGTGAACTCAGCAATTGTTGAAGGATGAGGATACTTATGGTTACCCGATTGCCCACATGTTGTAGATACTTCTGCCCTGTCCTCTCATCCCTGCTGAACCTACAGATGACTTTACAATTGGGCAATCAGTGGATCGTCGATTCATCGATTAAATGGGCCGCGCTAGCACATGGTTAGCGCACTGGCTTCCCAGTCAAACGATCAGGGTACGATCTCCAATTGGGGGCGGGATTTGTTTCCGATCGCAAACCGCTCCTGTGGTCGACCCAGTCACAAAATTGGGTACCAGAAACGATCTGGGATGTGAAGGAGGCGGCGGGCGTGATGCTGACCACATCATCCAATATGTGCCGTGGGTGACAAAATAATATAGGCCTAACATCATATTTTCTATACGCCGCATGGTGTGACGGGACGTTCACTATCTGTATGTTGAATCATCTATATCCCTGATCCACCTCAGAATGTCGCCCATATTAATTGTCCATACTTTGGGTGCCTTCGAGGCCAGGATATGATCTCTCTCATTGCCACAATCCTCGCCATCACCAGGGCAGTATATCAATACACACCTCCGAAAGATTGAGGGAGTCATGACTGATATCCAAGGATATTTGCCACTTCCAAAGCAATCTCCTCTTTCAGTCGTTTCTTATCTCCTCTTAATCTCTCACTCAACCTCTCCTCTTCCATCGAAAGCCCTCTCATTCTTCGCTTTCTCATCCCTCACAAGTTCGATTTGACGCCTAAGGCCTATTTCGTCGACCGGCTGCATCCATGGCTCACTGTGATAACACGGCTGCATCCATGGCTCACCATGGCAAAACAGCTGCATCCATGGCTCACTATGGTAACACGGCTGCAGCCATGGCTCACTGTGGCAACCCCGCTGCATCCATGGCTCACCATGGTAAAACAGCTGCATCCATGGCTCACTATGGTAACACGGCTGCAGCCATGGCTCACTGTGGCAACACGGCTGCATCCATGGCTCACCATGGCAAAAAAAGCTGCATCCATGGCTCACTTTGGTAACACGGCTGCATCCATGGCTCACTATGGCAACACGGCTGCATCCATGGCTCACTATGGCAACACAGCTGCATCCATGGCTCACTATGGCAACACGGCTGCAGCCATGGCTCACTATGGCAAATAGCTACATCCATGGCTCACTATGGCAACACGGCTGCATCCATGGCTCACCATAGCAAAACAGCTGCACCCATGGCTCACTATGGTAACACGGCTGCAGCCATGGCTCACTGTGGCAACACGGCTGCATCAATGGCTCACTATGGCAACATGGCTGCATCCATGGCTCACTATGGCAACACAGCTGCATCCATGGCTCACTATGGCAACACGGCTGCATCCATGGCTCACTGTGGCAACACAGGTGCATCCATGACTCACTATGGCAACACAGCTGCCTCAATGGCTTACTGTGGCAACACGGCTGCATCCATGGCTCACTGTGGCAACACAGGTGCATCCATGGCTCACTATGGCAACACGGCTGCATCCAGGGCTCACTGTGGCAACACAGGTGCATCCATGGCTCACTATGGCAACACGGCTGCATCCATGGCTCACTGTGGCAACACAGCTGCATCCATGGCTCACTATGGCAACACGGTTACAAGCCTCGTTCAGAGCGGAGTGGGATCATGCTATCTGCGGAAGTGACGCTGTGCGGAGACGAGCCCTTCTGCGCCTCCAGCAAGTCGGGGTAAGCCCTTCTGAGCCTCCAGCAAGTCGGTGTAAGCCCTTCTGAGCCTCCAGCAAGTCGGGGTAAGCCCTTCTGTGCCTCCAGCAAGTCGGGGTAAGCCCTTCTGCGCCTCCAGCAAGTCGAGGTAATCCCTTCTGCGCCTCCAGCAAGTCGGGGTAAGCCCTTCTGCGCCTCCAGCAAGTCGGGGTAAGCCCTTCTGCGCCTCCAACAAGTCGGGGTAAGCTCTTCTGCGCCTCCAGCAAGTCGGGGTAAGCCCTTCTGCGCCTCCAGCAAGTCGGGGTAAGCCCTTCTGCGCCTCCAGCAAGTCGGGGTAAGCCCTGTTGCGCTGAGTAACTATTTGTGTAGTGTCGTGAGAGCAGGAGTTTCCTGGTTCAGCCACATGGCATGACCGAACAAAGATACTCGGCGGCGGCCGATATTTTCGAAATTGAACGGAGGCCTGTTTTAGCAGAAACATCTACGTAGCAGATGTAGTTAGGCCAACAGATGCACAGGATATGCTTCTGGTTTCACAAGTGGAAGGCCTCTAGTCTTGACATGGGATGTTTGAGTAATGTCCAGGTCTCGGAGATGTAGAGGAGTACTAGAATCACGCATAACTGGTGAATGAGGATTTTTTTTCTTCTAAGGGAAATCCATTTCCACAATATTTACATCTTCTCCAATCCATATTCACAATATATACACATTATCCAATCCATATCCACAATATATACACTTTCTCCAATCCATATCCACAATATATACACCTTCTCCAATCCATATCCACATATATACACCTTCTCCAATCCATATCCACAATATATACACATTATCCAATCCATATCCACAATATATACACCTTCTCCAATCCATATCCACATATATACACCTTCTCCAATCAATATCCACAATATATACACCTTCTCCAATCCATATCCACAATATATACACCTTCTCCAATCCATATCCACAATATATACACCTTCTCCAATCCATATCCACAATATATACACCTTCTCCAATCCATATCCACATATATACACCTTCTCCAATCCATATCCACAATATATACACCTTCTCCAATCCATTTCCACAATATATACACCATCTCCAATCCATATCCACAATATATACACCTTCTCCAATCCATATCCACAATATATACACCTTCTCCAAAACTACGACAATTCAGGTATCATCTTTCACTTGTTATCGCCTTGGCCTTAGACGTGACCTAATTAAAGGAGAATGATTGATGCCTTGATGTAGGTCATCCCTGGCAGGCGGGCGGGCTTCTATTAAGTTACAGGCGGTTCTTGCCCTTGCCAAAACCGCGCCCCTCTCTGCATGGTACAATCTTACTGCCGATAAGAGAAGGAAGAGTAGAGGTCCGATAAGAGAAGGAAGAGTAGAGGTCCGATAAGAGAAGGATGAGTAGAGGTCCGATAAGAGAAGGAAGAGTAGAGGTCCGATAAGAGAAGGAAGAGTAGAGGTCCGATAAGAGAAGGAAGAGTAGAGGTCCGATAAGAGAAGGAAGAGTAGAGGTCCGATAAGAGAAGGAAGAGTAGATGTCCGATAAGAGAAGGAAGAGTAGAGGTCCGATAAGAGAAGGAAGAGTAGAGGTCCGATAAGAGAAGGAAGAGTAGAGGTCCGATAAGAGAAGGATGATGTGTGGATGTGGGGTTTTTGCAGGGTGGATGTAGTGTCTATGTAGGGTTAATGTAGTGTGGATGTAGGATTGATGTAGTGTGAATGTACGGAGGATGTAGGGTGGTTATAGGTTGAAAGGAAGGTTGACATAGTGTGAATGTAGCGCTTACATAAAGTGGATGTAGGGTTGACATAAGGTGTATATAGGTTGACATAGGGTGGATGTACGGTTTACATAAGGTGGATGCAGGGTTGATATAAGGTCGATGTAAGGTTGACATAGGGTCGATGTAAGGTTGACATAAGGTCGATGTAAGGTTGACATAAGGTCGATGTAAGGTTGACATAGGGTCGATGTAAGGTTGACATAAGGTCGATGTAAGGTTGACATAAGGTCGATGTAAGGTTGACATAGGGTTGAGGTAAGATTGGCATAATGTGCGTGTCGGGTTGACGATGTAGATTTAACATAAGGTGGATGTATCGTTGACATAGGGGGGATGTAGGGTTGACATAGTGTGAATGTAATGTTGACATAGTGTTAGATGTAGGGTTGATATAGTGTGAATGTAATGTTGACATAGTGTTAGATGTAGGGTTGATATAGTGTGAATATAGTGTTGATTTTGGATGAATGATTGATGGATGTAGTAATATTCTTTCTTCCCTTAGTAAATCTGACTTAGCCTGTAGATCTGACACTTTACGACATGTTAACTCACTCATTCTCTCTCCGTCTGTCTCTCTCTCTCGCTCTCTCTATATCTTGATAAATCTATCTCTCCCTATCTTACTCATCGAATTTATTTCTGCCTCCCCCCCTCCCCTCCATCACCACCCCCACCATTCAACCCCCTTCCTCTTCTCTCGTATTCTCTAACTTACACACACACACACTCTCTCCTGCCCTAACACTTTCACTAACTACACTCTAACCAACACCGCACTCTCCCCTGCCCTAACACATTCACTAACTACATTCTAACCATCTCCCCACTCTCTCCTGCCCTAACACGTTCACTAACTACACTCTAACCATCTTCCCACTCTCTCCTGTCCTAACACGTTCACTTACTACACTCTAACCATCTCCCCACTCTCTCCTGTCCTAACACGTTCACTTACTACACTCTAACCATCACCCCACTCTCTCCTGTCCTAACACTTTCACTTACTACACTCTAACCATCACCCCACTCTCTCCTATCCTAACACGTTCACTTACTACACTCTAACCATCACCCCACTCTCTCCTGTCCTAACACGTTCACTTACTACACTCTAACCATCTCCCCACTCTCTCCTGTCCTAACACTTTCACTTACTACACTCTAACCATCTCCCCACTCTCTCCTGTCCTAACACGTTCACTTACTACACTCTAACCATCACCCCACTCTCTCCTATCCTAACACTTTCACTTACTACACTCTAACCATCTTCCCACTCTCTCCTGCCCTAACACTTTCATTTACTACACTCTAACCATCTCCCCACTCTCTCCTGTCCTAACACGTTCACTAACTACACTCTAACCATCTTCCCACTCTCTCCTGCCCTAACACGTTCACTAACTACACTCTAAACATCTCCCCACTCACTCTTTTTTGCGTTCTCACTCACTTACGCGCATTTTTTTTCACGCCTTTACCACCAAAATACACACTCACTCAATCCTCACTCACTGACAATCTCCTCATTCACTTCTCACTCTCTTGTCACGCGCTCACTTCTCCCTCACTCACTCACTCACACATCCCTCTTACTCATACTCACTCACTCACTCACACACACATCCTCCTTAGTTATACTCACTCACCTCTCACTCAATCACACACTCACTCGTCAAGCACTAACTTTTCACTCACTCATCCTACACTCACTCCTCACGCACTCGTCCCACACTTCCTCCTCACTCACTTATCCCATACTCACTTCTCACTCACTCCTCACTCACTCGTCCCACACTTCCTCTTCACTCACTTATCCCACACTCACTTCTCACTCACTCCTCATTCACTCGTCCCACACTTCCTCCTCACTCACGTATCCCACACTCACTTCTCACTCACTCCTCATTCTCTCGTGCCATACTCCCTCCTCATTCACTCGTCCCACACTTCCTCCTCACTCACTTATCCCACACTGACTTCTCACTCACTCTTCATTCACTCGTCCCACACTTCCTCCTCACTCATGTATCCCACACTCACTTCTCCCTCACTCCTCATTCTCTCGTGCCATACTCCCTCCTCATTCACTCGTCCCACACTTCCTCCTCACTCACGTATCCCACACTCACTTCTCACTCACTTCTCATTCTCTCGTGCCATACTCCCTCCTCATTCACTCGTCCCACACTTCCTCCTCACTCACGTATTCCACACTCACTTCTCACGCACTCCTCATTCTCTCGTCCCACACTTCCTCCTCACTCACGTATCCCACACTCACTCCTCACTCACTCCTTATTCTCTCGTCCCACACTCCCTACCCCCTCACTCCTCATTCTCTCGTCCCACACTCCCTCCCCACTCACTCCTCATTCTCTCGCCCCACACTCCCTCCTCACTCACTCACATACATTTTCAACTGTTCTCTTTGCTCTGGGTCCCTCTCTGTAAAACTCGCTCATTTAACCACACGCGCAAACACTAACGCTCTGTATTGCGCACTCGCTCACGACCTTCCTCCTCACACATTGAGTTCCTCATTTGATCGATCACTCACTCCTTCATCACTCAGTCCTTCGTCACTCACTCCTTCATCACTCACTGACACATGGTTTGGATTACTCAATGCCTCACTCACAAAGATGCTCTCTCACATTCACTCTTACTTATCCACGGGCTTACTCATTCTCATCTTACTCTCTCACGTATCTATCCCCTCCCCCCCCCCCCTTCAATTATTCATTCACACATCGCTCACACAATCTCTACTCCCTCAACAAATAAGTCCGTGATACACAATCCTCATCACTAAGTCACTCTGCCTCTCTCCCTAACTTCTTCACTAATGTCCCTAATTCGTCAACTCCCTCGTTTCGTTCCTTTCTTACTCACTCATTCACTCTTTGATGTTTTGGCACGGTCAACATTGTAATCCTAAATTACTCACTCCCTCAATCCCATACTGACACACTGCTTACCTCATTAATTCCCTCACGCCCTTCATTCCTTCCTCACCAACGTCCTCACTCAGTCCATTAATCATTAGCCCCCTATCTTCCTCACAAAACCCCCTCATTCATTCTCTTAATACTTAGCCCCTCTCTCCCTCTTTAAATTTCTCCTTCAATCTATCGCCTCCCTCAGTCTTCCTACCTGCCAACTAACTAACGGTCCATCGCTCACTACTTCCTTCGATAACTAATACCTCCCTCTCTCAAGATCAAACTCCGTTCCGACCTCATTAACTAACTTATTCCTTCACTCTCTTTCTTAGTCCCTTCCTTATTAACTCGTTCACTCCTTGTTGTTTCGAACACCCACAATGAGTAGGTTTACTCTTTTTTGTGCGCCCTGAAAAGGACGTTGAGTAGTGGGTTGCAGTAGCTTTCCTCACCTCCCGCTCGTGCTGATGAAAGTGGATCGCGGTCATCCAGGCGGCTATGCTATGTTTGGCTTCATCTGCATGTCGCTCACTACTACGGGGATCACGTCGATCCATCACCCCTTTAACCAGACTGCCATAAAAACAGCCCGTTCCCAGGGAAGGCTACGAGGAAGACAAGGTGAGGGTCTCGGCCAGTATATTTTGCCTAACCCTGACTAACATGCCTGACCAGACGTTATTCTTCCTCCTCTTTCACTCCATCAATTGTTAACCCTCTACCTTCTCACTCACTCCTTCCCTGACCAACTCTCACACTTCCTCATTCCATAACCTCTAACATTACTCCAATTATTCTCTGTGCACAGACTAATGAGAATAGAGAAGCACCCTCGTCCTCCCTTTATTTGCTTATCTTAGAAAACCGAACACACATATTCAATATATTATGTTGCCCTCTTCTCTCTCTCTCTCTCTCTCTTCTATCTCTCTCTTTTACATCTAATATACGCAACCCCCCCCCCCCCCCCTTTACTACCCTGCTCATGGGTGCTGTAGATGTCCGTTTAGGAGAAGTTTTTTAAAGTTGGGGGGTGAGGGGTGAGGTGGTATAATGTGCAATCAAAAGTTCAGTAACACGTGTTTAATTGTTGTGTCCAAGTCTTGCACGGACAGTGACGATCAGTTTCCTTTTTTTTAATTTTCAATTGCCAATGGTTCTTTACGTGCAAAACGTGTACAGGGGACTTCCGAGTTTATTGTCCGTCTCCAATAGATGTAGGCGAACGATTCCACCTTCCCGTGAGACCAGGGAAGGAAGACTAACATTTGGTCAGGCACAACATACTGATCAGACATGTTAGTCGCGGTCAAAGGCTAAATATACTGGCCAAGACACTCACCTCGGCTTCCTAGTAGCCCTTCCTGGAAACCGGCTGTTTTCATGGCAGCCTAGCTAACGGGGGAAGGGATCAACGTGATCTCCGATCATAGCACAACCGCCTGAAGGACCTCGATCCATCTTCATCAGTACGCTCGGGATGTGAGGAAAGCTACTGCAACCAGTCAAAACATTTTATTTTTCAGGGCGCACAAAAGAATAAACCTATTCATTGTGGACATTTGAAACAACATCCACCGTCTCTCACTTTTGTTTCTTAAGATGTGAGCATCTTTCATCTTAACGATAGAAAGGCTCAAGATAAAACACAGTCTTAAAGACGTGAGGCCCAAGAGAGAACACAGTCTGAAATCGTGAGGCTCAAGGGAGAACACAGTCTGAATGTCGTGAGGCTCAAGAGAGAACACAGTATGAAAGTCTGCTGGCTCAAGAGAGAATACATAATAAAAGTCGTGAGGATCAAGAGACACAACAGACTGAAAGTCGTGAGGCTCAAGAGAGAACAACGTATGAAAGTCTACTAGCTCACAAGGCAATACACGAAAGTCTAGTCTCAGAAGGCAACATGCGAAAGTCGGGAGTCTCAGAAGGCAACACGCGAAAGTCTGGAGTCTCAGAAGGCAACACGCGAGAGTCTAGTCTCAGAAAGCAACATGTGAAAGTCTGGTGGCCCAATAGGCAACACGCGAAAGTCTAGTCTCCGAAGGCAACACGCGAAATTCTGGTGGCCCAGTAGGCAATACGCGAAAGTCTGGAGTCTCAGAAGGCAACACGCGAAAGTCTAGTCTCAGAAGGCACCACGCGAAAGCCTGGAGTCTCAGAAAGCAATACGTGAAAGTCTTGTGGCCCAGTAGGCAACACCCGAAAGTCCGGAGGCTTAGAAAAAATACGCTAAAGTCTGGAGGCTCAGTATGAAACACGCAAGGGTCTATAGTCTCAGAAGGCAATACATTAAAATCTGCTGGCTCATGAGTCAAAAAGTGAAAGTCGTGAGGCTCAGGAGGCAACACATGAAAGTCTGCTGGTTCGGAAGGCAATACATGAAAGTTGAAAGTCGTGAGGCTCAGGAGGGAACACATTATGAAAGTATGGAGGCTCAAGAGGATCAGTTGCGTCTGTAGGGTCGAGGTCACCCAATGGTGTAACTCACGTGTCCCCGATCATAGACTGTGCCCAGTGCTAGATCGCAAACAGTTCTGAGCGTTAACAGCTCCTCTCACACGAACTCACAGATCACCAGAAATAATGTTCATCTTTGCGAAACAAGATAGAAGATGTTACACCGAACCCATTCAGCCGTGGACGATGGTGTCACCCGATGCGATATGCACCGTCCACGCCCCTAGCGACGCCACTGCGAAGAATGTTTGTTCTGTACCACCTGTCGTTGTTTTGCCTGCTCCTACCCTGCCTGATGAGGGTTTTCTGTATGCCCAAGTTGTGTGCATCAAACAAAACCGGCTGGACACTCACACACGCTCGTCAATGGTGGATACTAAATGGGGAAAGATTGAGTACTCCACTGAGTAACTCCACGTTTCAGTATGTTTAATAATGTTCTCTTTTGGCCCTAATATTTCTCACGACTTTTATATTCCGTTCCTTGAACTACACCGTATAACCGTTGTTATTCCCTCACGATAGACACACATATATTCATTAACATCCGCTATATCGACAAGCATGACCTTAACATTAAATCACAGTCATATAAAAATAACATGCCTTAAGCCGCTGATGTCACCGTGTTCCAGGCTAGCCCCATAACATGTCTCAGACCAATAGAGACTCGTGAGAACACATAAATATGCCATAAAATGTCGCATGCAAACAACTGGCGCCCTTGTTTGAACAAAACAAACTTGCGTCATATTTAGAAGATTCAAATTTCACCAAAAATGCTCAACGCAGAAGATTAACTGAATTCACTAACTATAAAAACTCAGACCTCGTATGACTGTCTACTCCCACAGCCGACTGTTGGTCGTTCAAGAAGTGTAAATTACTGCTCTGTCAAGATCATGTCAGGGCTAAGTTTTCTTACAGTGCTGGTGTGTGCTGTGCTCTGTTGCAGTGCTAGACTCGTAAAGCGACAGGTATGAACACTCATTATACTTCTTTGTATTGACTTCGTGCTATTATTTTGTTTTAATCACTTGGAAACTATTGAATTCCTTATTCATTCCTGCATCGTTAATGTAAAGGTGTGTATGTGTCTTGTACTATGGGTAACGGGAGGTTACAAACTGGCCAGAAGGGAAGATAAATACGGAGCAGAGGGTGCCCATTAGTATACTTGCAGTAGTGGAGCAAGCCGAATATGCAGACCGTAGAGGCCACCCCTGGATAACAGTCTCAACCGACCCTTGGCTAACATTTCAACCGACCTCTGGCTAACAGTCTCAACCAAACCCTTGGCTAACAGTCTCAACTGACCTCTGGCTAACAGTCTCAACCGACCTCTGGCTAACAGTCTCAACCGAGCCCTGGCTAACAGTCTCAACTGATCTCTGGCTAACAGTCTCAACCGACCTCTAGCTAACAGTTTCAACCAACCTCTGGCTATCAGTCTCAACTGACCTCTGGCTAACAGTCTCAACCGACCTCTGGCTAACAGTCTCAACCGACCTCTGGCTAACAGTCTCAACTGACCTCTGGCTAATAGTTTCAACTCGCCTCTGGCTAACAGTCTCAACTGACCTCTGGCTAACAGTCTCAACCGACCTCTGGCTAACAGTCTCAACTGACCTCTGGCTAACAGTCTCAACCGAGCCCTGGCTAACAGTCTCATCCGACCTCTGGCTAACAGTCTCAACCGACCTCTGGCTAACAGTCTCAACTGACCTCTGGCTAACAGTATTTGGGTATACCAATGTATTCTTGTATTTAATGATTCTTTTATATCTTTATATCTATATATCTGCATATATTTGTGTTTTTGTCTCATACCGTTTGTCTTTTCTCGTATGTATGTCTTCTCTCGTATGTATGTCTTCTCTCGTATGTATGTCTGCTCTCGTATGTATATCTTCTCTCGTATGTATGTCTGCTCTCGTATGTATGTCTGCTCTCGTATGTATGTCTTCTCTCGTATGTATGTCTTCTCTCGTATGTATGTCTGCTCTCGTATGTATATCTTCTCTCGTATGTATATCTTCTCTCGTATGTATGTCTGCTCTCATACGTATATCTTCTCTCGCATGTATAGCTTCTCTCGTATGTATATCTTCTCTCGTATGTATAGCTTGTCTCGTGTGTATATCTTCTCTCGTATGTATGTCTTCTCTCGTATGTATGTCTGCTCTCGTATGTATGTCTGCTCTCGTATGTATGTCTTCTCTCGTATGTATGTCTTCTCTCGTATGAATATCTTCTCTCGTATGTATGTCTTCTCCGGGTTGTCTGCTCCTTGATCACATTACCATCGTTATATATATTTCTGTTTATTCTCTCTTTCTATTTTTCTCTTATTCAGTTTGTTTCTTTAATTTCCTGTGTCTCCTTTTTAAATCTCATTATGTTTGCTTCACCTTATTCTTTGCGTCGATACTCCTCCTGTTTATCTCTCCTGTTTATCTCTCCTCCTGTTTATCTCTCCTCCTGTTTATATCTTATCTTGTGTATCTATCCTCCGGTTTATCTCTATTCCTGTGTATCTCTATTCATGTGTATCTCTACTCCTGTTTATATATCCTCCTGTTTATATATCCTCCTGTTTATTTCTACTCATGTTTATCTTCCCTCCTGTTTACCTTTCCCCACGTTTATCTCTTCTCCTGTTTATCTATCCTCCTGTTTATTTCTACTCATGTTTATCGCTACTCCTCTTTATCTTTCCTCCTATTTATCTCTCATCCTGTTTGTATCTTCTCATGTTATCTTTCCCCCTGTTTGTCTCTCCTCATGTTTGTCTCTGTTCCTGTTTGTCTCATTTCCTGTGTCTCTCCTTCTGATAATCTCTCCTCCTGTTTATCTCTCCTCCTGTATCATTTCTTCTGTTTACTATTCTTCCTAGTTATCTCTCCTCCTGTAGGTTGCATATGCTGTTTATCTTCAATTTATTGTCTCCTTTTCTGTTTGTAGCCTCTACTATTTCTCACTACGCAATCTCCCTTTTCTGTTCATATCTGCTATTTTCGCTCCTTTATCTGTTTGTCTCCCTTATAACTGTCTCCCCTTATATTCGTCTCACCTTCTGTTTGTCTACACTTATATTCGTCTTCCTTTCTGTTTGTCTCCTTTCTTTTCATGCCCCTACTATTCGTCTCCCATTTTGTTTGTCTCCATTCTATTGGTCTCCCCTTGTGTTTGTCTCCCTTCCATTCGTCACCCTTTATGTTTGTCTTCCTTCTTTTTCTCTCCCCTTCTATTGGTCTCCCCTTCTGGATGTCTCCCCTTATATCCGTCTCCCCATATATGTGTCTTCTTTCTATTTGTCTCCTTTTCTGTTTTGCCTGTACTCTATTTGTCACCTGCTCTGCTTGTTTCCATTAGATGTATATATACATTCTATTCCCTTTCTGCGTGACCTCCTTCAATTTACGTCTCTTTATGCAAGTCTCTCATTCTGTTTGTCTCCCTTCGTGCTTATCTCACCTCCTATGTGTACCTCCTCCGCCTTCCTTCTTCTTGTCAATCTATTTGTCTGTCACCGTTTATAAATCTATTAGCCTTGCATGCGACGAAGACACAGCCATCTATTTCACAGACGAGGCGACAGCTAAGCAGCCGGTCGCCGGACTGCTTGTCTTTCCGGACGTTAGATCTGAGATGTACACATCGTATACAATAACAAGATTGACATACCAGATAGAAGCTCATTATCGTAGAGCGAGAAAAACAATTTGAAAGCAGCAACCTCATTACAAGAAACATGCGACGACATTTGTTGTGACAAGGCTCTTGGACCATTAATTTGTGTCACGTTGTTGTTGTTGCTGTTGCTGCTGTTGCTGCTGCTGTTGTTGTTACTATTGTTAGCATCGTTGCTGTTGTCGGTGTTGTTCGAAGCTACTAGTGCCGATTTGCGTTCATTCTTGGAGATGTTTCTTTTGTAGCGGGTTGCAGTGGTTGTTCTTTCATCTACGAAAGAAAATGGTGGGTGTCTCCGTGGCAAAGTGGTCAAACCGTTTGCCTCATGTTCCTACGGTCGGAGTTCAAATTCAGATGACCCCTCGACATGCGACGTTCTGTGGAGAGAGTCTGAGAAATGTGGGGAGAGTCTGAGCCATGTGGGGAGAGTCTGAGCCAAGTGGGGAGAGTCTGAGCCATGTGGGGAGAGTCTGAGCCATGTGGGGAGAGTCTGAGCCATGTGGGAGAGTCTGAGCCATGTGAGTCTGAGCCATGTGAGTCTGAGCCATGTGAGTCTGAGCCATGTGAGTCTGAGCCATGTAGGGAGAGTCTGAGTCATGTCAGTCTGAGCCATGTCGGGAGAGTCTGAGCCATGTGAGTCTGAGCCATGTGAGTCTGAGCTATGTGGGGAGAGTCTGAGCCATGTGGGGAGAGTCTGAGCCATGTGGGGAGAGTCTGAGCCATGTGGGCAGAGTCTGAGCCATGTTGGGAGAGTCTGAGCCATGTGAGTCTGAGCCATGTGAGTCTGAGCCATGTGGGGAGTGTCTGAGCCATGTGGAGAGAGTCTGAGCCATGTGAGTCTGAGCCATGTGAGTCTGAGCCATGTGAGTCCGAGCCATGTGAGTCTGAGCCATGTAGGGAGATTCTGAGTCATGTGAGGAGAGTCTGAGCCATGTGGGGAGAGTCTGAGCCATGTGAGTCTGAGCCATGTGGGGAGAGTCTGAGCCATGTGGGGAGAGTCTGAGCCATGTGAGTCTGAGCCATGTGAGTCCGAGCCATGTGAGTCTGAGCCATGTGGGGAGAGTCTGAGCCATGTGAGTCTGAGCCATGTAGGAAGAGTCTGAGTCGTGTGAGTCTGAGCCATGTGGGGAGAGTCTGAGCCATGTGGGGAGAGTCTGAGCCATGTTGGGAGAGTCTGAGCCATGTGAGTCTGAGCCATGTGGGGAGAGTCTGAGCCATGTGGAGAGAGTCTGAGCCATGTGAGTCTGAGCCATGTGAGTCTGAGCCATGTGAGTCCGAGCCATGTGAGTCTGAGCCATGTAGGGAGAGTCTGAGTCATGTGAGGAGAGTCTGAGCCATGTGGGGAGAGTCTGAGCCATGTGGGGAGAGTCTGAGCCATTTGGGGAGAGTCTGAGCCATGTGAGTCTGAGCTAGGTGAGTCTGAGCCATGTAGGAAGAGTCTGAGTCGTGTGAGTCTGAGCCATGTGGGGAGAGTCTGAGCCATGTGGGGAGAGTCTGAGCCATGTGGGGAGAGTCTGAGCCATGTGAGTCTGAGCCATGTGGGGAGAGTCTGAGCCATGTGAGTCTGAGCCATGAGAGTCTGAGCCATGTTGGGAGAGTCTGAGTCATGAGAGTCTGAGCCATGAGAGTCTGAGCCATGAGAGTCTGAGCCATGAGAGTCCGAGCCATGTGGGGAGAACCTCGGCGATGGAGTCGAGCCCTCACTTTTCACCTTTAACATCTGTGGACTTACTTGAGAGGGTGAACCGAGGTCGTTCTGGCTGTAGTGAAATGTAACACTCTTCAGTATTCTCACCCCCATGGGGATTACATTGACGATCTCCACCTCGTTAGCCAGCTTGCTATGGCACATCCTGTTTCCAAGAGCGCGAACGAGGTTCTTGATGGCGATCTAAAACTGTCATGACTGCTTGTATTCAATATTATGAAGGCACAAGCTAGTTTCTGGACGGTTTTGATAGCAGCCTCCTAACTAACATGGTACGATCTCAAAGCCTCGGGAAGGTCTAGGTTAGTTTTCTATTGGTGAGAAAATACAAATCTATCATGCACACTGCGTGATGACAATCTTAACAATCGGTCTTTATTCTTCATCTTGCAAATTCCCCGGATGGAAATCAGATACTTAAGGATAGATGTGCATGTAAATTACAGGCAAAGACAAACTTCTAGATCACTAAATCTTTCAACCAGATTAGGTGAGTCTGGGACCAGAATGGTTTTAAACCAATCTCAACACGTGTCAAGACTCATAGAATGTTCTACCTGACTGCACCCCACAACCAAGAATGACTTGACCAGACCAACGAGGTGGGACATGTACACCGTTATAACTGGTCAATACTAGAACGGTCTGCTATGTCCGGGAAAAAAACGTCTGTTTCACAATATTAACGAAACGGGTTTGAATTCAGCCGTGTTCAGATTGCTGACAATGTGTATTTTTTCTCTGTGTGATCGCTCCTCCGCGTACGGAAAGTAATGGTAACCTACCTGCCAAGGAACTTTAAACAACCAAATAGATTGGCAGTTGTAAGAGCCACACTCTGTAAAGGAAATGCTGCTTGCTTTATGTTGAGAAAAGATATTCTGACGCCATCGTCCTGGTATAGACACCCGGAGGACGATGAATGAGAGACAAGACTTGGCCAAGAACAATGGAAACCAAATCAAAACTTATGACTTATGTTATATTTCTCATTAAACAATTTTCATTGGTTTTCCAAAGTTACTTATCCTCTCCACTCGAGTTTATTATTGTAACGTGGGGAGGTGCATTGTATCCTCCTGTGTCAAGTACGAGGCGTGTTCAAATAAAACCGGACCAAGTTGCAACAAGTGAACATACGTACGATGCGCATGATGACGTCACTTCTGGTGTAAATAGCACATACCAACCGTCAAGTTTGCAAAATTAGATTATCTTCCGACTCTTAGTTTGCTCAGCAGGCTTTTGAAAACATAGCGGGTGTGATACGCAATCCGTTTAGAGTTGATCAGCGAGCGTTAAGTAAGTAAGCGAGCTGTGACTCGGTTTCTAACAGCTGAAGGATGTCGACCAGTTGACATTCATCGCAGAATGCAGGTAGTGTATGGTGAAAAAAGTGTGTCGAAGTCAAGTTAAGAACTGGACAACGATGTTTAAAGAAGGACGCGAGTTATCGAAAGATCTTCCGAGACCAGGTCAG
The DNA here is from genome assembly GCA_036924085.1 of Ariolimax columbianus. Lineage (NCBI taxonomy): Eukaryota > Metazoa > Mollusca > Gastropoda > Stylommatophora > Arionidae > Ariolimax > Ariolimax columbianus. The sequence continues at coordinate 94,563,026 of JAVGWX010000005.1, read as the reverse complement.
GCGCATATTGTTGCTTTAACTCACGTCCTTCTTTAAACATCGTTGTCCAGTTCTTCACTGTTGTCTTCGACACACTTTTGTCACCATACACAGCCTGCATTCTGCGATGAATGTCAACTGGTTGACATCCTTCAGCTGTTAGACACCGAATCCAAAATACTACAGTGGAATGCGGAGGGAGTCATTAACAAAAAACTTTCCCTAACACATCACCTGCATGAAGGTAAGATTGACGTGGCATATATCCAGGAAACGCACCTCAACAATAATCACAAATTCTCAATCAGAGGATACCAGACCTTCCGTCTCGATAGAGAAGGCCACAAAGGAGGGTCCTGATACTGACCAGAAACTGCATACCGAGTAGCGCGGTATCTATCAATCACACCGGACAAGCAGAAATTGTAGGAGTTGACATAATGGCTCAAGAGACGAAGCTCCGCATTTTCAATCTGTACGGACCACCAAATAGAGACATATCGCTCTCGAGTATGGAGGTCAGAGACTCCAACTGCATAGTAGTTGGAGATTTCAACAGCCACTCGGAGAGATGGGGATACTCTGACACAGACAGTAGAGGTGACGAAGTGGAAGATTGGGAGATAGATGCAAATCTCTCCTTAATCAATAGGCCGGAGGATAGCCCTAGCTTCTATTCAAGAACATGGCATACCACCTCGACTCCAGATTTGGCCTTCTCCACACAGGACATACACCATAAAATAGACCGCCAGGTGCTAAACCAACTGGCAGGTAGCGACCACAGGCCGATCAGGCTATCCATTGACATGGAAGTAGGCCCACAGGAAACAAAACCGCTCCCACGTTGGAATTACAAACGAGCCGACTGGGACAGATTTGCAATCCTGACAGATGGGCTGTGTGAAACCATCAACACACGTAACACCAAAATGAAGCCCATGGTGGAAAGCCTAAGCAAGGCAATAATGCAAGCCGCCACTGAAACCATCCCAAGAGGAGCTAGGAAAAACTATAAGACCTAATGGAATGATGAGTTGCAGAAAGTGGAAGATGCAGTAACAAATGCTAGGAACATGGCAGAGCGAGAAAAATCCATGGAGGCAAACATCGCCCTCAAAGCCGCCACGGCGAAATACAAACACACTCTCAAGCAAACAGCAAGAGAAAGCTGGAAAAATAAAACGGAAAGCCTAAACCTGGACAAAGACGGGAACAAGCTATGGAAGCTAATCAGAGCCATGAACGACGAAACCCCGTCAAATAAACAAATTACTATCAAGCAGGGCGAGAACTTGATCACAGGTAAGAAAGCCGCAAACGCCTTTGTCGATCACTATGCCAGAGCAAACCACATCGAGGTCCCTGCAGATAAGCATACAGACATTAGCGAAGAGCTAAAGGGGCACGAAAACATGAATACGGCACCTGAAGAGCACATGATGGCCAAATTAACAATGCGCGAAATGGAAGAGGCTATGAGAACATTAAAGAAAAGGAAATCTCCCGGAAAAGACTGGATAACAAACGAAATGCTGATGGGGCTGGGCCAAACAGCGAAGAGGAAACTGCTATCGGTCCTGAACCAAAGCTGGAAAAGGGGAATTGTACCCCAGGCATGGAAAGACGCAATACTGGTAACAGTACCAAAAACAGGAAAGGACAAAACAGATCCAAATGGATACAGGCCCATCAGCCTACTGAGCTGTGTCGGCAAGCTGATGGAACGGATGATAAACACCAGACTGATGTGGCATCTGGAAGAAAAACGAATACTAATTCCACAGCAAGCCGGCTTTAGACAGCACAGATCCACTGAGGACCAGGTCATCCTCATAGCCCAGGAGATAGAAGATGCCTACCAGGCACAGAAACACACAGTAGCTGTTTGGGTGGATCTGGAAAAGGCATTTGACAAAGTCTGGAAAGATGGACTTAGAGTCAAGCTAAGAAGAAGTGATGTTTGTGGGAAAATGTACAAGTGGATCAACCACTACCTCAAACAAAGAACGGCCAGAGTCCAAGTTCAAGGGCAGATGAGCAAAAAGGTGACACTCGAGCAGGGAGTACCCCAAGGGGGAGTACTGTCACCCACACTCTTCCTGGTATATATAAACGATATTACAGAGAATATACCAAGAAGAGTCCATAGCTCAATGTTTGCAGACGATCTGGCTATGTGGACCTCTGAAAAGAATCTCACCATAGCAAGAAATCGGATGCAGACGGCCCTAACATCGCTGGAAGAGTGGGCGAACTCATGGCTGGTCAAAATAAACGAGGAGAAAACCACATGCACAATATTCTCGCTTTCATTAAAACCCCAAAATACCAAATTAAGTCTAAATGGCAAATTACTGCAGCCAAACGACAACCCAACCTATCTGGGAGTCACATTTGATCGGCGCATGACATGGAAAAGTCAGATTGAGAGAAACCGAATGAAAGCCAGAGAAAGAATGGCAATCATGAGGAAACTTGCTGGCCCAAGCTGGGGAGCAGACGAAGGCATACTAAAGAAACTGTACACTGGAAGAGTGAGACCAGTTCTCGAGTATGGCATTGCGGCATGGACAACAGCAGCGAAGGCGAACTTCGACAAAGTTAGCAAACTTCAAAACCAAGCCATGAGAATTATAACAGGTGGCATGAAGTCAACGCCAATTGTAGAACTTGAAAAGATTACAAAACTGCAATCCATGACCGATAGAAGAGACTGCAGAGCCCAGCTGCAGTCAGAGAAACTCCGAAGACTGACTGACCATCCAATGCACCAGAGACTAAACAATTTGGGAAATGGGAAACTAAAGCGGAGAAACTTTGCAGAAATAGCCAAAGCAAAGATGCACGAAGATCCCATAAACGCACTAACAACACCAAAACCCATCACTACTGTACGAAAACCTACCTGGAGGCAGGATATATTTCCAGAGGTGGTAGAAAATATACCAGGTATTGCAAACAAAAACTGCCAGACTGAAAAAGAAAGGAGAGATACTACCCTAAGCTTCATAACGAAAAGCTACCCAAGCATGGACTGGACCCATGCATACACCGACGGTTCTGTAACAAACACAACACAGAACGGAGGGGCAGGAGCATTCCTGAACCTACCAAATGGCAGAAAAATAACACTGTCATTCGCTACTGGTAAGTACACAAGCAATTTCAGAGCGGAGGCAGAGGCACTGAGGGCGGAAGTGGAAGAAATGGTGACACACAGTGAAAATGAAAGCCATATAGTCCTGCTTACAGAGGCTCTCGCCGTAGTCACAGCGCTAAAAAGCCAGAAAAATACTGAGCTTAATGACTTAAGAGCAGCACTCTGCAAACTGTGCCAGCAGTCCGCACCAAAAAGGGTAGTGGTACAGTGGGTCCCATCACACTGCAACATCCAAGGCAACGAGGAGGCAGACAGACTGGCAAAAGAAGGTGCAAGACTACCACAAACAGATACTAGTATGACGTACGAAGAGTCAAAACGGCTTATCAAAGCCAGATACATGACCAAATGGGAAACCGAACATACTGGTTACACCAAAAACGATTCCTATTACCAGTTGAACCGAAGAGAGCAGGTCGTTGTCTTCAGACTTCGCACTGGCCACAGCAGACTGAAGTACCACCTATTCAACAAATTGAAGATAGGGTGTACCGACGAATGCCCGTGCGGTACTGGTAAAATGACCGCTGAACATCTGCTGCAGAACTGCCCGATATACGAGGATCAGAGAGAGCAGATGTGGCCATCACCAGTGGAACTGCAAGACAAGCTCTATGGCAGTGGCGACAGCCTCAGGATGACCGCCGCTTTTTCGAAAAAATAATGGTTACCGTCTGACTGCGTACGAAGAAGAAGAAGAAGAAGACACCGAATCACCGCTCGCTGATCAACTCTGGACGAATTATCACACCCGCCATGTTTTCAATGGTCTGCTATGGAAACTTTGAGTCGGAGGATAATACAATTTTGCAAACCTAACGGTTGGTATGTGCTGTGTATCACCAGAAGTGACGCCATCATGAGCATTGCACGGATGTTCACTTGTTGCAGTTTGGTCCGGTTTCATTTGAACACGCCTCGTATGTCGTGTTTATTGCTGTGGCGTGGATAGGTGCAGTGTATCCTCCTATGTCAAGTATATCGCGTTGGCTGGTGTATGTCTATGTTGGAGAATTGTTATTATTGAACACCCGAATGGAGACATAATAGGATCGATGTAACCCCATAGGCATGTTGCTCGTATACGACTAAGGAGGAGTTGTGTATGAGCTAGCAAACGCATTATGTAAAACCATTGTTACTGAATAGCCATGATGTTTCTAAGACCTGACGTGGGAATCCTTATCCAAAGTAGCCAGATCTTCTTATGTTATCGCTGTACAGTAGTAGTTGATCAGGTTTCAATCTCACGAGATGACAAATATATTTTGTTTTAGTCTTGCTATTTTTCTGTTACCGGACGAAGTTTCCAGAACAATTCTCAGATCATCTTTTCTGACATCCCACGGTGAAATTGTTGGCTGTTCTAAGATATTTCATTTAACATTTTATAATTCAGAATGCCTGATATTGTTAACAGATAGATGATACATAATACATTACCAGTTGTCCAGCCATTCCGAAGCTGACGTTCGTGTTTTCAATGATTCGTCAACTTGTCGAGTCTGTCCTTGTATATTAGTATTGTCACTTAAGTGATCTCTCCTACCGCTCTCTCTTAAGTGATCTCTCCTACCCTGAGCCGACACTTCCATCCACGTCCTACCATATTTGAGATATCAAAACTAACAATAGACAATGTGCGTGGCTTTGCTTAGCCCCTCCCCCTTGTCTTTCGTGCAACTCCACCCCACCCCTCCACTCTCTTCAACCCCTCCACCAACTTCAACCCCTCGATCCCCTCCAACCCCCCTCCCCCCCCCACCTCAACCCCCCCCCCCCCCCCCCACCACCACCTCACACCCGCCCGTCCATTTCGGACATGACAGGACTAAAAGTGGATCGGTCACCTACACTTGATTTACTCAGATTATATCAGTGTTCCATCAGCTGAAGGAATAACATGACATTTGCTAAGTATTGTGATAGGTAAAGTGACAACTTTAATAAGCGAAATGTCCATTGAAGTGGCATTGTGTGTCTCGCTAAGTATTGTGATAGGTAAAGTGACAACTTTAATAAGCGAAATGTCCATTGAAGTGGCATTGTGTGTCTCGCTAAGTATTGTGATAGGTAAAGTGACAACTTTAATAAGCGAAATGTCCATTGAAGTGGCATTGTGTGTCTCGCTAAGTATTGTGATAGGTAAAGTGACATCTTTAATAAGCGAAATGTCCGTTCAAGTGACATTGCGGGACTCGCTAAGTGTTGTGATAGGTAAAGTGACAACAGCTGGCTTTAATAAGTGAAATGTCCGTCGAAGTGACATTGTGTGACTCGCCAAGTGCTGTGTCTAATAACGTGGCATCGTGTGACTCGCTAATTATTGTGTCTGATGAAGTGACATTGTGTGACTCGATAAGTTGTGTCGGATGAAGTGACATTTTGTGACTCGCTAAGTGATGTGTCTGATGAATTGACATTGGGGATCAAGATGCTGAGCAGCGCATGAGCTGCAGTGGTCAGCGACCCATAGCTGACTGCTAGTGTCAGAGCCAGCGAACCAAAGCTGCCAAGACCCTTCTACACCTCCACGCGGTGATCCTGGATAACAGGCTGCAGCAGGGCAGACTGGCTAAGGAGAAGGGATCGAAGAGGGAATGCTAACACGGTACTAAAAAAATGATTGCTGAAGTCGGATGTGTTGGACCGAAAGGTGCAAATATCGCAGCCAAGCTGTAAACTACAACACAACGCATTCCGTTCTCTGGACTACATTCTGCTACTTAAGCCCTTTCAGGGTTTGGTAGTGGGAGATTGAGAACGAACGAAGAAGAAGAAGAAGAAGAAGAAGAAGAAGAAGAAGAAGAAGAAGAAGAATTGACATTGTGTGACTCGCTAAGTTGTGTGTCTGATGAAGTGACAACGTCTGACGGATCTAACCATCACTTTAACACAACTGTACTCAGTATGAAACTATCCCCAAAACCTCGCCCCCCCCCCCATCCCTCTCGTTATCCTCCCCCCTCCCCCACCCCACCCTTAGTGCTACAGATAAGTGAGATTTTCGTGCTGTCAGCAATATCTTGGTAGAGTTCCCAACAACATAAAAAGCCGAGGTCTAATAGAATGAAGTTTCTAACACTTTATCCTCTACAGCAGTGTCACCTAATGTAACAATCTGCAGTTTATTTGGTGCTTGAATAAAGGCTATATGTATTAACATCCGTTCAGTTGAAACTGTCTATGCATATATTACTCATATATTTTCCCAGCAGGCCCCATCTAGCTTGGATATATGCACAGCAGGAAATGTCGATATTGCCCCGGAGACCTCTTTTGATATCACAAGCAGATATTTCGGCTATAGAAACTACCTGGACAATACGGACTGCACCGTCACTCTCACAACTGGAGGTCAACCAGTCGTACTGCGCTTTAAATACATGTAAAATTATCTATCTATCTATCTATCTATCTATCTATCTATCTATATATCTATCTATCTATCTATCTATCTATCTATCTATCTATCTATCTATCTATCTATCTATCTATCTATATACCTACCTACCTACCTACATATCTGTCTATCTATCTATCTATCTATATATATATATATATATATATATATATATATATATATATATATATCTACCTACTTACCTACCTACCTATCTATCTATATATACATGTTTCCATCTATCTATTTATCCATCCATCCATCCATCCATCCATCTATCTATCAATCTATCAATCTATATCTATCTATCTATCTAAATACCTACCTACCTACCTACATATCTGTCTATCTATCTATCTATCTATATATATATATATATATATATATATATATATATCTTCCTACTTACCTACCTACCTATCTATCTATTTATCCATCCATCCATCCATCTATCTATCTATCTATTTATCCATCCATCATTCCATCCATCTATCTATCTATATATATATATATATATATATATATATATATATATATATATATATATATATATATATATATATAAATGTATCTATCTATCTATCTACTTAACTACTTACCTAACTATCTATACATCTGTCCATCTCTCCATCTATCCATCCATCCATCCAATCATCTATATATCTATCTATCTATTTATCTATCTATCTATCTATCTATCTATCTATCTATGCATACCAATTTCATATACACATACACACACACACACACACACACACACACATACTCATACCTGTGTCTCTAAACCCTCTGGCTATTAGAATCGTAATATACATGTACCTGCCCTTCACCCTACCGACAGAGCGATCAACATCGAATTCTCCAGCGACTGTAGATACGACAAGATCTGTATCAATGGGGTCGGCTTTTGTGGGACATGGGCAAGTGGCAAATTCTTTACTTACCTGGTGCCAGAATACAGTTCATTCAGCCTATGGTTCCTGACCGATATCTCTGTGACTGGTTCTGGGTTTAAGGTAAGTGTTCCTGTACTTTTGTTCATATCATCTGAGTATCTGGCATCCAGAGGGACAACATTCTTCAACAGCATCTTATGGTCTAAACTGAAGCTTGCAAAGGAAATCATGTGCTGATGATTTCTTTTCTTTTATATGATCATCTTCTACTGCAGGGAGAAGGTGACTTGACATATTTGATCATCTTCTACTGTGGGAGTAGGTGACGACAGATATTGATGATTTTCTGCTGTGAGAAAAGGTGACTTGACAGATATTGATGATCTTCAACTGTGGAAGTAGGTGACTTGACAGATATTGATGATCTTCTACTGTGGGAGTAGGTGACTTGGCAGATATTGATGATCTTCTACTGTGGGAATAGGTTACGGCAGATATTGATGATCTTCTACTGTTGGATTAGGTGACTTGGCAGATATTGATGATCTTCTACTGTTGGATTAAGTGACTTGGCAGATATTGATGATCTTCTACTGTGGGAATAAGTGACTTGGCAGATATTGATGATCTTCTACTGTGGGAATAGGTGACTTGGCAGATATTGATGATCTTCTACTGTGGGAATAGGTTACGGCAGATATTGATGATCTTCTACTGTTGGATTAGGTGACTTGGCAGATATTGATGATCTTCTACTGTGATATTAGGTGACTTGGCAGATATTGATGATCTTCTACTGTGGGAATAGGTGACTTGGCAGATATTGATGATCTTCTAATGTGGGAATAGGTGACTTGGCAGATATTGATGATCTTCTACTGTTGGATTAGGTGACTTGGCAGATATTGATGATCTTCTACTGTAGGAATAGGTGACGATAGATATTGATGATCTTCTACTGTGAGATTAGGTGACTTGGCAGATATTGATGATCTTCTACTGTAGGAATAGGTGACGATAGATATTGATGATCTTCTACTGTGAGATTAGGTGACTTGGCAGATATTGATGATCTTTTACTGTAGGAATAGGTGACTTGGCAGATATTGATGAAATTTTACTGTGGGAAGTAGTGACTTGAATGCTTGATCAGTTTATACTGTAGGTAGTTGGTGGCTTGACATGTTTGATCAGTTTATACTGTAGGTAGTTGGCGGCTTGATATAATTGATCATTGGTACTCTGGGAAGCACGTGACTTAATAACTTCTTTTTGGTTATCTCCTATTGTGAGGACTAAAAAAGTCCCTTATTTTAGTGACATTGAACACAAAAGTGGGGGGGGGGGGGGGTATTTAACTGCGCTCGGGAAACGTAGACAGCGGGTAAAAAACAGAGTGCATTAATCAGCAGCCCGGATTTGAACCTCGGACCTCCAGGGGACGACAGTAGTTTGCTACACATGAGAGGGATGATGTAAAATATATGTTCATGCACTAGGATAATGTGTTTAACCAACAGTAGAATGAACAGGGGGATCAAGATGATGAGCAGCGCATGAGCTGCAGCGTTCGGCGACCAATAGCTGACTGCTAGCATCATGTCCAGCAATTCAGAGCTGCCAAGACCCTTCTACCCCTCCACGCGATGATCCTAGATAACAGGCGGCAACAGGGCAGAATGGCTAAGGAGAAGGAAATAAGAGGAAAGGCTAACCCGGTACCCACAAATGACTGCTGAAGTCGGATATGTCGGACCGACCGATCGCTGCAAATATCGTAGTCAATCTATAAACTACAATACAACGCATTCTGTTCTCAGGACAACATCCCAGTATTTGCATTTTCAGGGCTTGCTAGCGGGAAATCGAAAACATTCAGGGCTTGGTAGCGGGAGATCGAGAACGTTCAGGGCTTGGTAGCGGGAGATCGAGAACGTTCAGGCCTTGGTAGCAGGAGATCGAGAACGTTAATGGCTTGGTAGCGGGAGATCGAGAACGTTCGGGGCTTGCTTGCGGGAGATCGAAAACGTTCAGAGCTTGCTAGCAGGAAATCGTGAACGTTCAGAGCTTGCTAGCGGGAAATCGAGAACGTTCAGAGCTTGCTTGCGGGAAATCGAGAACGTTCAGACCTTGATTGCAGGAAATCGAGAACGTTCAGAGCTTGCTTGCGGGAAATCGAGAACGTTCAGAGCTTGCTAGCACGAAATCGAGAACATTCAGAGCTTGCTTGCGGGAAAACGAACAAAGGACAAGAACGAGAAAGAACAGTGAAGTAAAAAGCAGCCCTGATTCTAGCCACTAACATCCAGGGGACACAAGAGCAAAAGATCTTCTTTACTTATTCTTCTGGTTTATAGTTTCTCTCAGTGAGCCTTGACTTGGTAGTTACCTCTTACAACATGCTCTCAGTGAGCCTTGACTTGGTAGTTACCTCTTACAACCGGCTCTCAGTGAGCCTTGACTTGGTAGTTACCTCTTACAACATGCTCTCAGTGAGCCTTGACTTGGTAGTTACCTCTTACAACATGCTCTCAGTGAGCCTTGACTTGGTAGTTACCTCTTACATCATGCTCTCAGTGAGCCTTGACTTGGTAGTTACCTCTTACAACATGCTCTCAGTGAGCCTTGACTTGGTAGTTACCTCTTACAACATGCTCTCAGTGAGCCTTGACTTGGTAGTTACCTCTTACATCATGCTCTCAGTGAGCCTTGACTTGGTAGTTACCTCTTACAACATGCTCTCAGTGAGCCTTGACTTGGTAGTTACCTCTTACAACATGCTCTCAGTGAGCCTTGACTTGGTAGTTACCTATTACATCATGCTCTCAGTGAGCCTTGACTTGGTAGTTACCTATTACATCATGCTCTCAGTGAGCCTTGACTTGGTAGTTACCTCTTACATCATGCTCTCAGTGAGCCTTGACTTGGTAGTTACCTCTTACAACATGCTCTCAGTGAGCCTTGACTTGGTAGTTACCTCTTACAACATGCTCTCAGTGAGCCTTGACTTGGTAGTTACCTCTTACATCATGCTCTCAGTGAGCCTTGACTTGGTAGTTACCTCTTACAACATGCTCTCAGTGAGCCTTGACTTGGTAGTTACCTCTTACAACAGGCTCTCAGTGAGCCTTGACTTGGTAGTTACCTCTTATAACATACTCTCAGTGAGCCTTGACTTGGTAGTTACCTCTTACAACATGCTCTCAGTGAGCCTTGACTTGGTAGTTACCTCTTACAACATGCTCTCAGTGAGCCTTGACTTGGTAGTTACCTATTACATCATGCTCTCAGTGAGCCTTGACTTGGTAGTTACCTCTTACAACATGCTCTCAGTGAGCCTTGACTTGGTAGTTACCTCTTACATCATGCTCTCAGTGAGCCTTGACTTGGTTGTTACCTCTTACAACATGCTCTCAGTGAGCCTTGACTTGGTAGTTACCTCTTACAACATGCTCTCAGTGAGCCTTGACTTGGTAGTTACCTCTTACAACATGATCTCAGTGAGCCTTGACTTGGTAGTTACCTCTTACAACATGCTCTCAGTGAGCCTTGACTTGGTAGTTACCTCTTACAACATGCTCTCAGTGAGCCTTGACTTGGTAGTTACCTCTTACATCATGCTCTCAGTGAGCCTTGACTTGGTAGTTACCTCTTACAACATGCTCTCAGTGAGCCTTGACTTGGTAGTTACCTCTTACAACAGGCTCTCAGTGAGCCTTGACTTGGTAGTTACCTCTTACAACATACTCTCAGTGAGCCTTGACTTGGTAGTTACCTCTTACAACATGCTCTCAGTGAGCCTTGACTTGGTAGTTACCTCTT